>JAVHNF010076057.1:14921-32018 GCA_034783455.1 Micropsitta finschii | reverse complement strand
GACCTGGCCCAAAGATAGAAAGTAACCACAAACCTCTTTGGAAAGAACTATGTGTTAGACTGGCCTCAGTCAATGAGCACAGCTCATTGACTTTGGAGAACATAAAGCTAGATTAACCGGCTTTGCAGATTTTGTTACGTATCCAGCCATAGCTGGGGTTGCTGGTTATGCTGTCCAGTGGAAGGAAGAGTCTGCTGTAAACACAATGTGAAATGTAAATAGGCTATATCTCTTATTGTCTCCTTTGTTTGTCACATATTCAAACTGCTCCTCCAATCTCCAGTTTGTCCTTAATTATTGCATTCCTCAATTTGCAGTATAAAGTTAGTGTAAGTATGGCACTTCAGCTCTTGCTAATGGACAGTGAAGATTTTTTGATTAATATAACTTTTTAATTCAGTGCCACAAATACTCTTTAAAAATGTTCAACAAATACTCTTTACAAATGCATCTTCATGCATCTTCCCTTTTAAGAAGTCACAATCTCTAGTCTTCCCTTGTCTGTTTGCTTGCTTTGTTGCACACCTCTTTCCAAATTGCCATATTCCCCTTTAAATCTACCTTTATCTTCCTCTCTCTATTTACCCCTCTCCCTCATATGCCTTTCTTTTACCATCTATTCCATTCATCCTACTTTTGCTATTTCTTCCCCTCTCTGTTTCTCTGAAGGGCCCTCTTCATGCCCTCTTATCCACTGGGACTTCTCCCACCCTGATTTTTGCCCCATCACCCTTATATAGCAATAAGCAAGACTGTGTACTAGATACTCTCTCTCCCAAGTGCAAAGTCTTCAAGATGAGGCCTAATAACAATAGAGACAGTGGGAGCACGACAGCTGCCTTCTCTCCTTTGTCCTTCACCCGGAAAGAGACACTTGGAGCACAAAACAAGAAAAGGGTCAACAAGGTGTCCTTACTTGAAGCTGACAACATAGGTCAGACCATCCTTCCTGCAGATAGCTGCATGGGACCATTCACCATGGGACCAGTTGCAAGACCATTCATCACAAGCTCTCTTACCCTCTTCTTACGGGGAAGGGTAACTGAGAACATGACGACCCCCTCTAGTGATGAATCCTTCCACACCCTTAAGGACAGGCAAGACTTGGGGATGAATAACAGCTTCCCTTGATAAAGTCAGCTAACTTGGAGATGGGATGGGAGCATCCTTCTCTTAAAACTAAAATAGGCCTGCTTTAAAGGTTATCACTTACCACCAGGAAAATTACATGCTGGCTATTTAAAGACTTCTTGAAAAACAATGAAAAACAAATAGCAGAAAAGTGATGTAATTTCTGACATTGTCAGTGTGGAAGACTCCAATAGGAAGTATTGTAAGCCATTTCCCAATCTGCTTTTATACAGGCCTAGGAAATAAAAAGAAAACATTAGTGTTTAATGCTTAAACCAAATGTTTAATTTTGAACATCCCCATAGAGTCATACTGCAGTGTGGAGGTTGCAGTTAAAAGCCCGGATTCCTTCATCTTCCTGACATTGAATCTACAGCATAACAAAAACATTTTGAAACTAATGTAGAAATAGTTCTAACCGGAGCATTAACATAATTTACTTCAGTCATGTTCATCAGGATCATTTATATTTTACACATATGATATGTAAGTATTCACCCTTCCTATACATATACAGTTGGATTTTATGTATTATGTATAAAAACACTCCCTTACAAAGTATGATTCATTAATTTAACAGTTGGCATTTTAGCTTTTCCAGTATGTTCAAAAGAAGTTTATACATTTATAAGTATGATGTATATAATCATTGCTTTAAGTAGGGTCTCATCCCATCTGTATGAGAAGACACATTACACGTGCTAAGCTAAGCACTGAAAACTACTGAGACAATTCAAACAGCTGCAAGCCAAGCTTCGGCTGATTGTTTCCTGTGCCATTAGAAAGCGCTTTACTACCTGATTTGTAATTATCCACAGTAAAATACACATATCCAGACAAAGAATGTAAAATGTTACTCGTTATCATATGCAAGAACAGATCCTACAACAGGGCATGCCTTGGCCAAGGAGCAGGACTATGCTACCTCATGACTAGAAAGCAGGGCTGGTAGTCAGATCCCATGGTGTGTCCTGCCACTGATCTGTGTGCAAGCTCTCCAGTCTCCCTGGGTTTTGATTCCTCAAAAGAGTGGCAAACTGTACCAACCTAATTTGTATGTCTGAAATACAGAGAGATCTGCTGACTGCTAAGAATTATCCTATTTTTGTGTGACATGAATGAAAGGCATCCCCACTGAATACACATTGAATATCAGCAAACCCAATGTAAACACACTCTAAAGAACATCCTTACACAAACATGGAAACAGTTCACATGCATGTGCAGAGAAAATGGAAAAAATGCATGCCCTCATCCAGAGTAAAGCTTGTGTCATATGTGATTACAAGGGCTTGCAGGTTGAAATAAGGCTGGGTATGTTAAACATTTGGGTCCCACATTGGCTGTTATGGATCTTCTTCATGCTGTCACTGATGGAGAGCCCACCCACACTTGCTCTTTAAGACAATGGAGAGTATACTCCTTGTTTTGGTGACAGATGCAAATGAGAATCTGTTTTCCTGTTTTGTGTGCAACCAAAGAAAATTTCGTAAGACCTCTGCTGAAAACCTTTAGGTCAGATAATCACTAACCTGCTGCTTCGAGGTCTGTGCTTCTCCAGTGTAAGCAACATACTTGGGAATAGAGACAATGTTGATCTTCTGTACCAAGTGGTTCCTCTAACCACAGAGAATGCCACGTGTTGGCTTAGATTCATTCCATTCAACTTGATGGCATTGGCAGGGTGGAGGGAGCATGCTTGATGATCCCCAAAAATACCACAACTCATTTAGCATCATCAGAAGCCCGAATATGTTTAACATGAATTAAATGTTCTGCTATTTTACCTGGAAAAATTAAAGACTTTTTTCTAAGTGTGTGTAAACTGTAATTTCTTTCTAAACCTCATAACATGATTTTTACAGAACAAAAAAGAAAGTACGTCAATGACACACAAGCCACATCATTGCCACATTTCAAGCCCCCACCTCAAAGCAGGGTGTTACAGATGTCCATTGGCAACCACCTATTTTTTTTTTTTATTTTTTCTCTGTAATGATTATTGGGAATTATTTTAGCATAAGTTTCTCAAATCCTTCAGCTTGGGATAGACATTTAACATAGAAAATTTCAGCCAGTGTGGATCAAAATCTAGAAAATTGTTCAGAAAAGAAATAAAAAATATAAAATAGGAAATTTTGCATTGTACAAATAAGGCAAAAAGGCAAAACCTTTTTGTTGACTTATTTGGCTGGCAAACCTAGATATATTCTGTACGCAAAAACCCTTCTCGGGTCTGAATTAAGATCAGCAGACCAGACTTGCTTATGATTAAAGTCCCTCAGGATGCTTTCTCCTAACAACTGTGTATTCTAGGACCTGTGTAGCAGTAATCTCAAGTATCTAGGTTGCCACACACCAGCTTAGATAGTAGAAGACAGGAAATGTATAATTGAACATTATGCTTTCTCACGTTAGAAGAGCAGCCCAGTTCATTATTCTGTCTAGCACATTTCCTCAGTGTTGTCCTGGGTCACTCAGCACTCGCTGAAAGCAATGCCTGACCAGCAATCAGCAGCACAAGTAATTTTGTCCTGGACCTGACATCCCCCAAAAGCCCTTGCAATGGACTGCACAACTTCCCTTGAGGAAGACATCTCTGGCCAGGTTATGCTGGAGAAAGGGTCTTCATCAACTGAATCGATAACAGGAGTGATCAAAGTCTGACAGTTGTACCTTATCTATTGGGGATCATAATTCAGGAATGAAGCTGCCCTTCAGTTTGCTCCTCCCCACCATTAAATTACATTCAATCACTGCACGGAGAATGCAGTCCATGCGCTTGCAGCCAGATGTTATCATTACAGGCCTTTTCTTATAAACTGATGCTGAAACCCGAGTGGTTGATGAGACTAGCTAAGCAGTTGTACCTTTGACCTGACTGCATTAAACTTGCCCTATCAATTTAAGCTTAGTATAAACACCATTTCCCAGAGTCCCTCATGACTTCAGTAGTGAGAAGAAGCTGACTAAGCCTAAACATTTTTTAACAGCAATCTTGTCTTACAACACCAAGGGGATTTGCCATGTATCTGGGGCTTTATAAAACCATATGAACATGCTGAAAGAATTAAAGTCCTTTAAAAAAGCAAAATTGATGGTGACAGTCCTTTTAGAAAACCAGTTTGTAGAATGTCAGCACAAGAGGAGCTGGAAACAGGACTAAAATAGTTTTAAAAAATACAACAGATTTGCGTTTATTTTACACACTTTTTTCCTGAATACTGATCTTTAGAGTTAAAAGGCAAAATAAAGGAAAAAAATCTCCCAAACTGAATTCACTATGAATTAAAAAAAGTTCCCCCCAGAACTCTATAACTCAAAGCCCTTTCAGATGTATCATCCATTTGAAATCTCTCATAAAAGATAGAGCATCTTTACCCTGCCATTTCAGATTTCTTTTTTAATAAAGTTTGGTCTATTTCACATTAATGATAATTCAGTTAATCCTCCCAAAAGTTTCTATGTAGCAACACATGAGCTATGTCATATGGTATAGCATATGGCCAACAAAACTTGGCTAGATTGAATAAAGGGGCACATGGTTATAACTAAACGCAAGAATATAAGTAGCATCATGCGTAAGTCAGCTGTATTGCCTCCTGTGGAATGATAGAGCAGTCATTTGGTACTGCAAAGGTTAGCAAAACAACAGGAGATAAACCAGCAGAATATGGATCTTCACCTCACCAGGTTGCAAGTGCTCTGGACTTGATACAGAAAAACACAGTTGAAGTTGAACAGACAAGTCTTCCTGCTAATTTTAGCAGAAGTGCAGAAGTTGTAAATGCTCTGCAGGACTGAACTTCTGACCCAGAATTAGAAAACAAGAAAAAACTACAGAAATATCCAAGACTGGCACTCATTAAAAAAAAAAAAAAAAAAGAAGCTTTGTGCTGCCTGTTGGTTTTAGTAACATGACAAACCAGGCAGTGGAACTGCTGCTAGAAGTGCAAAAAGGGAGTGCATTAAACAAAATGTAATGATTTAATGCTTAGAGCACTGAAATATAAAACACAGAAAGCCAACAAAAAATTACTAACTTGTTTTACTGTTCTGAAATTTAACAAAGCAAGAATATGCATGCAAAAACCAAACAATTCCCCCAGACAAACATAAAACCCCAATGTAACCAACAACTACTGCTACTTCAGTAATTATGGAGAAGATTTTTCAAGAGCTAATTTACCTGAGCTTCTACCTCAGTTACTTTTAGCAGCAGCATCATCTGAATTTTGTTAAATTAAACAAATGATAGTATTCCCTGTGGGAAGAAAATGCAGGTAAGGAAAAAAAAATACCTGGTGCATAATTTTACATAATACAGAGGAAGAAAGTAATCTAGAACTTCATGCACAGTTCTTTTGTGATTGAAATTAAAGCAGGGTCCTCTTTATGCAAATAAGTAAACATTTAAATGACAAACCCTAAACCCATCGTTTAAAGACTTGCATAAATTGCTTGCCTCGCAGAAAGCATTTTTTTGGAATCAAATGAGATAGAACACAGAGACCTTGGCTCTCAATCCATAGTAGAAGAAAAACACAGAAAAAAGTATCAACACTTGCCTTTCTAAATTAATGTTGATCTACCTAGACATGCCTTGTCACTACAAAACATACTTCTGTCTCATGACTTACAGCACAATGTGGAAGCATCTGGGTAGCTTTCACCCTACATTTGCTATTAAGAGTGATCAAGCTGTGACATGATAGGGCACAATACAGGCTAATGTATTCTTTGAGTAACTGGAGTAACAGGTAAGATGGAGAAGATGAGGTACAGCAGAACAATAATAAAGTGTATAATGGGGGATGCCAACAGGTCAAAAAAGGGGAAGCCTTAGACCAGCATGAAGTTACTGGTAGGGTTTGTCATTATCGATCTTAAGAATCAGTACAGGCACTTTCTATAATGTCAAACGTATTTCAAACAAGCTGATGAAAGTATGTGAAGGCTTAAGTTTGAAAAACATCAGTACACGGGAGGCTTGGGTTAGAAAGAAACGACTGGCTCAGCATGAAGGATGTGATCATGGAAAGGAGTTGAGAGTCAAGAGGAAAACGAGTGAGATAATTCACTTAGAAACCCACTGTATTTTGAAATACTTGGTGAAAGAAGAACTTGGAGGTACCAGTTCATCACAGGTGACTGTGAATCAGAAGCATGATGCAATCATGAAGGGGAGCACAATCATAGTATGCATAGTATGAGGCGTTTCCAGCCACAATAGGGAAGAGGTACTGCTAGTGTATGAGACATTGATTTGTGTCCATTATTTAAAATACTGTGTAGTATTTAAATGCTACTCTTGGTAGTGTTGTTAGAAGAAAACAAACTGGAATTGAAGCAGATAAGGAGAAAACTTCTAGGGATAGTCAAGGGGTGCAGAAATGTCTTAGAAGACACAAGGATGAATTTTGTTTGTTTAGTCAACCATACTAAAACCTGGGAGGTAATATAACTGTATGCTATACAGTCACTTGGGAGTAGATGTTACAGCATCACCAATAGAAAGAGCTATTTAAGTGAAGGCCAGTGAAGGCAAACGGATTTAAGCTTGCCAAAAATACCAATACAGTGTGATGTTAGAAGAAAATTTCTAACTAAAGAGATGAGATAGATAGGTTCTGAACTGCTGTGCAGTTGGATTAGCTAGGACTAAACATCCTCCTGGCTTTTAATGTGCAATTAATAAGAAGGATTTTGTGATGTGGGACCTGCACCAGAGATAAAGTGTAATATCTTCCAACTTACTGTTAACAACATGGCTATAACAAGAGCATCAGCATCTGGTAATGCTTTTATTCTTCTTAACAATTTAGTATCTTAAATTTATACTGTACTTTTCACCCCAAAGGATCCCAAAATACTTGAAAAATTGCAATTGATGTGTGTTCTGTGAAGAGAGAGCTTCATTCCCAGAAAAAATAGAGCTGCAGCACAGGTGAGAGGCAACAGCTGTTTAAAGTGTGGTTATACTCCAACTATAAAGAAGTGTTTACATTTTATAACAGGGAAGACCAAAGTGGTCTTCTGGGGGAGAAAGTATTTTCACTGGAAAAATGTAAGTACTCTGTATTTCCTATTTTCTTCTCCAGGCAGGATTTCTGCTGCTGATGTCATGGAAAGACCAAGATGCAGCAATCCTGGTAGAACGAAGGCAAAAAATATTTCCTCTGTTCATGCTTCTATTGCCCATGACAATATTTTTACTATGTGTAATGTTGCAAACCCGTCACTATCCTCTTATTTTAAGGGACTTTCCTGCCTTCTTCAGGGGATATTGTCTCAAGAGATTCATTAGGACTTGATCAAATTAATTCCTCTCAATCAAAGAGGATACAGAAGTATGTTTGTGCAGGATCCCCACCATGAGTGAGGGATCATCAGCAGCAAAGCCAGACAGAATCTGATGAGACAGCATCCTGGTCATCCCATTACCAGATACAAGTGAAAAAGACACATTTAAGCCAGTGCTCTATAAAAAGAAATCCCAGAGCAATTGTGATTCTTTACAGCTATAAAATACAAGTAACACAGAAACTGGAGAGGACTATTGATTGTGGTAATACCTGAAACAACAGGCAAATTACTAGCAATCATAGGCTCAAGGTCTATTGCTCTGGAATCTGCAAAATAAACAGCAAAACCAACAAAAAAGAAAAACTCTTCCTGAAGAGTTTACAGTAAAAGCTTAGCATACTTGACTGTTCAGAACAATTTGAAACCCAGATAAAGAGAAATCAATGCCATGTCAAACTTGGAAATAACTGTCTAATAATAAGCCAAATAAGGAAATCTCCCTTTTAACTGTACGGAATGAAAGTTTCTCTACAGAACAGCTGAAATAGTCATAGATGTGTCTCTTCCATGTCTTTCCCCCCTTTATTGTGCATTCCACAGTTTTGAAAGGAGAAGTCATCCGCAGGTCACGCTGCTGCCTCCGGTGCTACTTAAACAGTTTTTAAAAATGTATCTTCACACTGGTGATATGCACAACCTGTGTAAGCTGGTTTTCCATGAGCAGTTGTTACCTGAGCCCCTCGCTGCTGCCCGACCCCCCATCCACTTCCTCCTCCTGGCTCCTGAGGCTGGCTCAGCTCAGCTGCCTAAATGTCACAGCCCTGCCGTGGGGCTTGGGGAAATTTTAGACAAGCTCACTCATTTCCAGGAGGCCCTCCTCCCAGTGAACACATGCCCCTGAGATGACTCCAGGGCATCGGCTCACCTGAAGTATCTGACACGGGCTTCCTTATAAGCAGCAGTAGTTGATAGGAGGCCCATAATGACAGTACTAACCACCGTGTCACTCAACAGATTGCCAAGAAAACTTCTTACAGGAAAAGTGGTTGCTTGTTTTGAACTGGTGGTGGGTTCATCTTTCTCCCATCACAGACCTACCAGGGCCTTGTCCAGCCTTTAATGAAGGCTGTCCAGTGGCATCCCTGCAGCCCTGGAGCATGTGTGCCCACCTGCACCTCCTTTTCTCTTCTTCTCAGGACACTGGGAGAAAAGCTGCCTCCCACGACCTACTGTATCGGAAAGGTCTCTCTTGCCCCCGGCCCCTTTTTGTCCCAGCCTGAGTAGAACAGAGGAAGAATGGGACCCAGCTGCTCAGTCCCCAGCTCCTGGGTGCCATTCCTGGGATGTTATTTCTCCATAATGCCTCGATTCTCTGAATCACTGCTGCCACATAAAAAATCTGGACTTTTTAGAAAGCTTTAGCCCTCCTGTGCTCACAATACTCTGAGTATTGGCTAGACAAATCAAGCAGCTAATGCCTCTCTCAACATACAGAGAAGAGAGCCAGATTAAGATCCTGCAATACTTGCATTGCCTACCTTCAAGATATTTGACTTTGTAACTTAATAAATTTCTTTTAACTCACTTGCAATTTCAGTTTTTTTTAATTTCCGTTTTTCTAGTGTATAATACGCTCTGTACACAGACAGACAGACATGCAGTTTCTGTTTCATAAACCATGAAATTCTTTCATGCTCTGCTTGCATTACAAAGAATCCATATTCAAGAATGAACTGGCAGACAATTCAGTTTCTTGGTTCATAACAGACCTGGATTGCAAAGGGAAGATAGGAAATCTGTGATTTTGCCTAAGGGAGCCATCTTAGGTACAGCAAGAAGAGAGAGAAAAGCAGACTAAAAACCTTTAAAAAACCTTTTATTTCAGAACTAGAAGAAGAAAAGTAATCCCAAACCATCAATTACTGAAGCATGTGAATACTATTTAGAACACACTTTAAAATTTAAAAAATTAAATACCTTGGACCTAATTTTAAACAGGTTTTGCATGGTGTAACACCGTTGATGTCAGCAGAATAATTTCCAAGTTATAAATTTGTTAACATGAGGTTAGTGCAAGGTTGCAGTACCGTAGATGAGAACTGCTTTGAAAGTACAGTACGAATGGAAGACTGTATGCTAATGTTGAATAATTGGCCAGGAGATTATTTGCTTTCTGCCTACACAGCCAAGCTACATATTAATTAATGCTACCACAGAGACTGTCATCTCCTAAGGCATAAAGCAAAGCAGTAATATTCTAACGCTAATAATAATTAATATTCTCTCTTAGGAATATTGTTCAAATAAAAGGATGTTGTATTTTCATACACATTTACCAAGACCATCTAAAACACAAAGCTCCTATTTTACTTGTTGTTCTTCTGCCAAACACAGACAACAATTAATAAATACCTTTGAGCTGATCAGTAAAGATAGGGGGTTACGTATTTAGAAAGCAATAGCAACCTCCTCAGAAATTACATTTGGCTGTAGTTCAAAAGCCAATGTAAACAGCCTGGACACCCATCTTAAACAAGGCTTATTCACACTTTCAGCCAACAAGAGTTGATGAAACAGTCTTTAACAGGCTGTTTTTGCCTTCTCAGGTAGACACACACATGCAGTGCCAATTGTTAAATATGCAGCAACAGCCTTGGATGAGGCATGGTCAGGAAGCAATTCTGTACCATAGGCATCAACTGGGTAGGTGTTTTACAGGCAGCTAGCCTGGTTGCCTAACTCTTTCATGGCTTTGGGTAACTTCAGGTACACCTTCAGTTCTTGCAGACTTCTGCATTGAACCAATGAAATAACATCCAAAATAAAACCTCAGCAGCAATGCTGGACACTGGGAAAACTCCCAAGAGCTGAGCTGGACCATGACTCAGCTCCACAGCCATGAAGTGATGGCTGAGCATGGGACAAATACTAGGCCACAGAAACCAAATTAAAAATGGAAAGTGGAACAGAGTCTCAAAGCTCACTTGCCACCTGTGTAAACTAGGGCTACATTTGTTACTTAGGAATGAGGAAGAAGGTGGAAGGACTATGTCTGCATCAGTGCAACAATAAGCAGAACTGGGAACAGCATATTAATCTTGCAGGGTAAAACATGCACAGGAGCATGGAGCAGAGGGCATTCTAGTAGGCTGGGGTGCTCACAGAAATAATGAAGGAATTAAAAATAGATAGCAAAGAAATCACTAGCTTATGTAAAGTGAGAAGGCAAAGCAAAAGAATAAATACCTGACACTGATGCCATGGGAGTAAACAGTAAACCCTAGAAGAGTTCAGTGGTAAGATAAACTGACATCTCCCCTCCCCCTCCCACCCCCCCCAGCTTGTATGGTTTTTTCTATCATAATTTTTGCATAGTGACAATGACATTTAAAATAAAAGATAGTTGTATTCACAACAGTACATATAAATGTAGCACTTTGAGGACTTCTAAACAAAGGACATCTTGAGAACAACTGCAACTGGCACATCTGACATTCCAATAATGTTATAGAGGTCAGGGTGGTGGAATATGATGAAAATGGAAAGACATTGCCAGCAAAAAGTCATTCAGAGGAATACAAAGGACTCAAAAATGCAGTAAAAAGAATTAACTAATAAAGGAAAGACTAGGAAAAAAATACTGATCTCATGGAAGATTTGAAAAAGCAGACAGTGTTCTTGGATCAAGAATATTACAATACCCAGTGCGATACACTAGATCCTCAGGAATGAAAAATAAAGGGAGATTCAAGAAGATGTAGAGAAATATGATGAAGAATGACATGCAATACAAAGGCACAGAGAGGAACAAAGCTCCAAATCCGATAGACAGCAGAAAGCAATGGCAAGATTTCATTTCCACCCACTGCTACCACAAACAGTAATTGAAATAAACAAACAAACCCCCATTCAATTATTCAGGCCAGTTAAATTAGAGTTGTTTGTTTGTGGCAGAAAACCAAGATCTTTTCTTGATATAACTGAAATCATGCCAGTTAATGGTTAAATCTGCCTGCTAGACATAACTTGGGGTATGAAGAATTACTTTTCATGTCTCAGAGAAAACTCAAGCCTCCAAACAGTCCTCAGAGATCCCATGGCTGGTAAGGGCAACTCATACTCTCTGCTGCACTCTCCTGAACTCATGTTGCAGCTCCTGCTTCAAGAATGCCATCTTGAATGCAGATCTTTCTGAAGCTTCAAGATCTCATGTCCCTGTACGGGGACTGCAGCTTCTCTTAGAACTTTGATGGATAAAATAAATTTTGTTTTGCATTTCCTCCATTGTATTTTAGTGTGGTCTGACTTATTTTCTTTCTTCCTCATCTCTTCTATATGCTCATCTCTTCTATATGCATGCTGGTTAAAATGTCAGGATTACACTGAATACTGACTTTGATTGAAGCACCATGCTCTGCCTTATCAATAACATCAAGTTCTTACTTCGTAATTTCCCATTTCTAGTTACAGGCTTTTGATGCATATCTGCTTTTACACTGAGGTATAATTTGGTGAATACGCCTCAGTATTCTTGCTAGTTGCTAAAAATAGTGAAGAGTATCTGACTGTCTAGCAGACTCATTCCACACTTGTGAGCAGTCCATCTGAGAAACCTCCATGAAGACAAAAGGACAACTCCTATATTTTCATGATGTACTAGTTTGTGGGTGTGATTCACTATTTCCCCATTCCACCTTTACACCAGTGTAATTAAGTCAATGGAGGTTACATCAAGATAAAACTGAAGAGCATAATGCAAAGGTGAGTCAGATTCCACATGCTACAAAATGTAAAAGGACCGTTTCATAGCAGGATGATGAGAATTTGAAAATTGCTTATTAGAAAACACTCAGTGTGATTCCTGATTATTTTGGAATTGCCATTACAAAATCAGCATAAGTTTTTCCTGTTGCTAGTCAGATCACTGGCAGGAAACATGCCAGTGCAAACCTCTTGAAAGACACTTCATATTTACTCTTGAACAGTGAACCGGTCTTCCAGAGGGGAGAAAAAAATACAAGATTGACAATGGACTACATTGTTCTTTGATGTTGCAGTATGGACAAATCACAGGTGTATTACGTAAATACCTGTCAAACTGACAATTAATATCAATTAGGCTTTAATCTGACATATTACATTGGGTGCAGCAAATGCAAAATCTGTTCAGAGTAGATCATAGATATGTACCCTTCAATTAGACATGAGGGAGGAGGAAATTCTACTGTCTGGGAAAGCACAGCATTTAACTCCTGAACTGCTAGAGATCTCTATGGATTAAATTATTCCTTCTGAAGGTGGCTAGTCCAAAACCTTTCTGAGTTGTAGCAACTTCAAGTGACATTTAGGTAGTCAGAAGGAGCTATTCCTCCTCTATCTACACACCCACATACTTAAGAGCACAGTGTTTATCAGCTTCTTTTTTTTAACACATAAAAAGGCCAGAGTAGAGGAAATAAGAGAGATCTCTCTGGATAAGACCTCCTGAAACAATCCCTTTGGAGTCAGAAAGTAAGAGTACTCACAAAGCTACACAGGAGATGAGAACAGGCACTTTCATGATGTGTTTCAGAGCCAGAAACTGGACTAGAAGAACATATATCTCTTCATTTACATACAGAAGACCTACAGACGTTGCTTTCCCAGACTAGGTATGTGTATGTGAAGAACTCCCTGTATGACCATGTTTGATACACCGCTGTGATTATTTTCAGGTTTTACAACATCAAACAGACCCGTAAAGCACTACAATCTAAATGGCAATACAGTAATCTCTCCTCAAAGTTTGAAACTGCAAATACATCACCAAAATTGACCCAGAAGATTATGCTACAGTGGACTGTTGTGGGGTTAATCAGGCACAGAAGTAAAGCACAGTAGCTAGCTTCTCAGCAAGATTCTCAAGCAAGCCACAATTGCTGTCATGACTTAATACCTCAAAACCTCAAAAGAAAGCAGACGTGAGTACAGTATGTTGTGGTATGTGAAGAATACATAATTGAAGCAAAAATCCCATTATTTATACTTCTTCTGGAGAAAGCATCTAACCTGTGCAGTACTATTTTTACTGTTTCATAGCATTCCTTCACATACGCTGCACCTGCTTTGCCATTTGGAATTAACCTTTTCATTTTATTTATTATCTCATGTATTGCCTCCAAAATACGATGCTGTCTCAAATTTTATACAGCATTATTTTTTTATGCTGTTTAAAGCCTTTCTTATTTATGGACTTTCAAAGAGCTGGCTGAAAAAAAAATGCCTACAAAACTTCTCACTGGTCCTTAGATATGAAGATAGAATTCTGTCTCTTGTCAGATACCAACATAAGTTAAAAATTTAATTGATCTGACATCTTGCTAGCCATGCCTCAAATTTATACGAAGCATTCATCAGAATACTTTTAAATCAGCAGATATGCTCTGTAACAGATATTTGCAAAAGAATTACACTTTTAAATAACTATTCTCATTTAATAAGCATTAATCTAAATAATTTTAATGACGGCTGAACTAATGAATATTATTGAAAATTTCCCATTGTATTTGAGAACATGAACACTGATACTCCATCCAGGGATTTCATACCTTGAGATGATACTACATATTGCTTTCTGAACCCAAAGATGGGGATGACTTTGTACTTCTCATCTCAGAAGGAATGAAAGGGGAAATATCAGGGAATACATAATAGTTTTATTTTCAATTTAAAAGAAGGAGGAGAAAAGAAATGTGACTCCTGGCAATTTATTCATAGTATTTATTAGACAAAACCTAGATTTAAAAAAGGAGTAAAATTAGAACTCCACACCTGAACAAGAAAGCCACTGCTATTCAAGAACATAGGCTCACATTTTCAGGTTTATGTTTCCACAACAGAGACTAATTTTTGCTCTCTTTGCTTGTGCAATGAAGTGCTGTTGACTTTGGTGATCTCCTACGTGAAGGAAGTAAACGAGAATTCAACAATTCCCATGGTTGTCTCTACAGAGGTTCAAGTCATGTCATGGGTAACTCAGATAATCATTTTTCTGATATAACTCACGAATTCTTATTGCACTGCTTTAGGTACACACAGGCTTTCATTCACCTTTACAATAAACCTTCTACTGCTGCCATATGGTATAATACCTTTGACAAAACATTCAGGAGCAAGAAAATCCCTCTCCCTTCTTCTAGTTGACATTCCTAACTTCACTGTTGATTTTCAGTGAAGTAGAATACCCACTGAGATGTTAATTTTTCTGCCTTTTAGGATGTGAAGCTCTGGGATATCCCCACAGCTGCCAAGGTAGTGTGCCTGCGCTCCTTACATTTCTGAACATGAATAGCATTGGGATAATTTGTGGTACTTTCTTCCAGAGATTTTTCTACTGTAGCATTTGAAAAGCAGTGGGAGAATCTTTTCACTTCAGTTTGTACTTTCACAAAGCATTTCAAGCTGCTGTTCTGACATGTCTGAGTGAAGCAGGAGGAGGCCTCCTGCCAGACAGCTACCCCGTGGTATGCAGCCGCCCACGGCTCCCTGCTCCGGGGCTGCATTTACAGTCAGGTGGCCAGCTGCTGCCAATGGTGCGCACATCTCCTGAAGTGTAGGGATCAATGCGAGGACAAGGAAGGAGAAACAGGCCACCGCTTAGTTCTGTCATAAATTCGTATGTACAAGGAAAAAGAAGAAGAAAAATGAGAAGAAAAATGAGAAGAAAATTAAAAAGATAAAGTAAAAAAGAAGAAGGAAAATGAAAACAAAAAGGAAAAGGAAAAAGGGAGAAAAAAGAAAGAGGAAAAAGAATAAAGAGAAAGGATTTTAATAGGACCACACATGTCTTAGAGTCCCTTTTAAATAAAAATCCCATTCAACTAAACAATAAGCCACCTAGCAAACATTTGCATAAATAAAACCAGTTTGAGTTAACCTCAGGGTCCCAGTCCTGGTCACAGAAAAGCTAATGATCATATTTTCAGTAAAAGTAGCAGCAGTTCTATCTTATTCCCAAAGCCCTTACTTTTCCAAAGCTATTATTATTTTTCTTTCTGTCCTTTGCCTGTTGGTATTATTTTCTAGCATAAAGCCTATGCTGTTACTGAATTAAGTTCCATAAAAAAAAAAAAAAAAAAGCTAAGCCACATGTACTTTATGACCTTTAGATGTTAAATGAAGAGAAGTTACATGATACTGCACTATGAAAGCAGTCTGACAGAAACAAAACTCAAAGTTTGGCTACGTTTGTTAGAGCGATGTGCAGCATCAAATACATCTATTCTTACTGTGTCATTCCATGGCCAAAAAGTAACCTGAGGAGGATTCATACCACATACTTCACATGAAATATGAGCACAAGTCTAGGTAATATCCACCCTTCCACTCCATGAAGAACAGAAATTTTGAGAATCCCAAAGGCGTTTGAGCTTTGCTAGTGAGCCGAGAGTCCAAGGCTAATGGCATTCCCAGGAAACACCCACAACATGGGACATGCAGTCCGGCTTGGTGCCATTTCTTCCCAGATACAGATATATGGTAGTGTCAGGGTTGTGACTGAGATATGTCATACACTAGTGATTGATGGTAACAAGGAGTGGGCAAGTCTGTCAGAAGGAGAAAGGAGAGGATATAGTAAGGATATATTTGGGGAGGAGAGGAAAGCAATTTTTCTAGGTAAAACAGATCAGGGTCCACCTATCATCAATCCACCAAAAAAGTAGGCAGATCCTTGGATAAACACTATGATACTACATGGCCATTCTCCATTGTTACATTATCAGTACATGACAACACAATGCGTGAACAGCACAGTGCACCTGAGTGACTTCACCTTAGAGTGAATTATTGCATTTATATTACTTTTTTTTTTTTTCTTTCAGCTGTAGTGGTCAGATTCTGAGTTCAACAGCTGCTGTATGTGTAAAGAATAAACTACAGTTCATGAAATGATGAAATGAAATGAGTTCACCAAAAACATGAACAGTCTAGCATGGAATTTTTAATGTACTTTACCACAAACTAAGACGTGTATGTCAACTAGGTTATTCCAGAGACCTCTGTTACATGGCTTATTTGAAACCTTGGTACATAAGCTACTCTAAACTAACCAAGCTATTATATAATTTCTGACTGTACAGATCATAGATTCATAGAATCATAGAATAGTTAGGATTGGAAAGGACCTGAAGATCATATAGTTCCGACCCCCCCTGCCATCGGCAGGGACACCTCACACTAAACCATTCCACCCAAGGCTCTGTCCAACCTGGCCTTCAACACCACCAGGGATGGAACATTCGCAACTTCCTTGGGCAATCCATTCCAGTGCCTCACCACCCTTACAGTAAAGAACTTCCTCCTTATATCCAATTTAAACTTCCCCTGTTTAAGTTTTAACCTGTTACCCCTTGTCCTATCACTACAGTCCCTAATGAAGAGTCCATCCCCAGCATCCTTATATGCCCCCTTCAGACACTGGAAGACTGCTATGAGGTCTCCACGCAGCCTTCTCTTCTCCAGGCTGAACAGCCCCAATTTTCTTAGCCTGTCTTCATATGGGAGGTGCTCCAGTTCCCTTATCATCCTTGTGGCCCTCCTCTGGACTTGTTCCAACAGTTCCATGTCCTTTTTATGCTGAGGACACCAGAACTGCACACAATACTCCAAGTGAGGTCTCAC
>JAVHNF010076057.1:0-11493 GCA_034783455.1 Micropsitta finschii | reverse complement strand
CACAGTTACAAGGCTATGCAGAGCCAGCCCAAGTTTAGTACAGGTAACACTGAACTGGGTCTATATGCAAATAAGACTTACTCCTATTCCTGCTTAATTACTTGTGCATTCACAACATAACTGCACCTACCAGAGTTTTCAGCATCGGAAAACAACTATGAATATATGGAGTGAGCCCAAGTCTGGTATCACTCTTGATAAGCTCTGCCCAAACCAGAAGCATGAGGATCACATCATGCATACTCTAGTTTCTCTGTCAGTGCCAGGTTTGGAACAGCAGGTGATATCAGGTACAGTTCAACACCAGTTATGGCTGCTAGGTAGTTGGGTCCAGGTGCTATCTGCTCCAGGGTGTGAGGAATGCGATCATGTGTATGTGTAATACACGGGGTTTTCCCATTATGTCAGGTATCCCCATCTGCACAGCTGCCTTTATCTTAAACAACAAAAAGCTCTGACTGGAAAATAAAAATCCCCATCATTAGTATGAAAAGAGAACTGTGAATTTCCACTATAAGACAATACACTAGCAAAAATGATATTTCAGTTGCTGCAATTTTAACTTTGCTTATTAACACACAATGCAACATACCAAAGTAATATACTGTAGACAGCTTATTTCATCATCTTTGAACACAAGATACGATGTTCTGTATTGCAAAAGCATAAGGTATGAACAAACACCCACTGCTCTCAGAACCACCACCTGAGTTATACAATCACATGCAAGCTCTAAAATTTAGTATTAAAGGCATTGCAGGGTGTTTAGCTACTAAAATACTATACAAACGTGCACTAGTCATACAGCAACCTGACTGTCATCTTTTCATTTGTTTTCTTCAAGAAGTCATTAGTGAAGTTTCATATGCTTAATTAAAGCTGATAGAGAACAAAGTATCAGTGGATTATATTTTATGGCAGAGTAAATGATGACTTAAATTCACTAAAATTTCATGTTCTTATACAAGTGGAGTATTAGGAAGAAAGGTCCTAGGAAGTTTCAGAAACTCAGCTGTCACTGACAGATGGAAAGACAGACCTTTCCAAATGTGCCATTAATCCTGCCAACTGTTGCACAAAAGCACACAGAATTCGCACATAACCAGGCCAAAACCAGAAGCAAGGGTGGCTTCAAATAACCACCTATACTACACTATCTGACATGAGGGAAGCTGAAATTTGGAGGGACTAATGGAAATTCAGGAAACTTTGTAAAGTCAACAGTTCACAGTACATTTGAGTCTCCTCAACTCATTTATCACATAAGGTTAGCATTATCTTTTATTAAAGCCACCAAACACAGAATTACATCTCCTTTACTACAATGAACTTGAAAAATACACATTCAAGGGGCTTTAACTGTAAAGGAAGAATTCCGAAGTTAATTAAAGCAAATATAGGACTAGCATGACAGAACTGAAGGTAAGGAGGTAGGTTGTATTAGCTTGGCATTCTTCCAAGATGACTGCCATATCTACCCAGCAGCTAAAAATGCCTAGTAATCTCCCCTTTCTCCTCAGTGTCTCCTTACTCGTAACTTCATATCCCTTTTTGCTGCTGAGGCTGAAACCTCTTCAGTTTCAGTAAAACAAAAATGAACTTTTCTTCACCTTGACTCTAATTTTGTCAGTATTTTCTTTTCTCCTAACCCAGAACTTCAAAGGAGCAAGGGGAGTTGCTTCCCAGGAACTTCCTTGTTAATGCACTTTGTCTATCAGCCCCATCCAGCCGCAACATTGTTTTTGGTGCTGCTCAATGCCTCAAAACCAGGCAGGTGACAGGAAGCCAAAATCCCAAAGGATACTACATATATAATCTCTTTCCCTAAATAAATATCAGCTTCAAAGCTCTTAATAGCAGATGTCTGTTAAATTCGCTACCTGAACCCCAAATAAATGAGTTTAAAGGAATGCACTGGGAATTGCAGCTCAAGTTTTTTCCTTTAACATTTGTCCTATATCTTCATACAAACCTGAGCAAATATTAATGATTATCTTAATTTCCCCACAGTTAAACCAGTAATGTTACAAGCCTTTCAGCATCAGGGCAAGAAGAGAATACATGTAAATATAAGAATTATCTTAAGGCATACAAATCACATAATCTGATATAAAACTTTACACCAGGAGCCAAATAGCTCAGATGAAAAATATTGTGCAGAGTATAAAATTTCTCTTAAAATACAACTAAAAAGAAAGAAACACCACAAATATTCAAAGTCATGAAGCATTTTGATAATAATTTCATAGAACTGAAAGATAAAAAAATTACATTAAGAGGAGACACTGAGTATTTCAAAAACCTCTGTTTTATTTGTACAGAGTAAGATACATCATATAGTGAACACCGTTTCCCACCCATAACCTAAAGCCGTTAATAAGTGTTTTCGTTTCACCAAATATCGAGGCCAGAACCACAGATAATGGAAATGGGAATGCTAATTAGTCTCTCTCTGCCAGAGCTACAAGGTGCACATCAATCTCTGCTTCTGTAAGGATCCTGAAAGAACAAAATGAAATCTTAAATAGCTTAAATGATTCCTCACCTTAAAACTCCATTATTATAACCTAGTACCTACACAAGTAAGTTATATACAATGCATCTTTCAGCCCTTTAAAGCCCTGCTGTTAGGGCCACAGGCCAACATTCCAATTCTTTCTGAAAAATAAAGGAAGAATCAAAGGCACTAGAAAGCAAAGAGGAAACACATGGTAAAGCAACATTCCTCATTCCTTATGACTAATATATTTGCAAGCTGGGACCTTGTGAGAAGAATGGCTATGGCAATTAGTATGATAGTCCATGGGGGACACAGGTTTTCATAGCCTTTTCCCTCTACTTGTTATCTATCCTTTCTGAAAAGGACATAGAATGGTAAGTGAAGGTTGCCAGAAAGCTAGCACTTGACCCTTCAGCAGCAGTAGAAGAAAGGGGTAATGCAGCTCCTTGCATGCTTTCTCAAAAAAATCTATGCTATTCTGTTGTCCTCAGCACACACCAAATGCAAAACCACCTGTTATCACCATGTCAACTTTAAACACATTAGACCCAAAGCTTTCAAGCCTCTCTCCAGTCCCCACCTACCAAGTAGCTAAACTAAAGCAGCAGAGGACGTTCCTTCCCTACTTAGCTGTCCCTCTCTTCTCAATTTTTTAAAAATAGTGTATACTAAAATGTATATAGTTAAAAAAAAAAAAAAAAAAAAAAGGAAAGAAAAAGGCTAAGGCAGAAATAACTTCACTCTTCTGCAGTAAGCCAGACTTACCTAAATTTTTGGTAACACACACCCAGAGGGTCTTTTTGCATTAACAAAAAAGCCCCAAAACATATTGTCCCACATTTCATGCATACATCCACAGATAAACATTGTGTTGTGCGAAGACCACCAGGGACACTGTATCTGATGTGAGGTATAGCCCTCAGCAGCCAGATTTCCAGGTGCTGTCTTAACAGACTGACTAGTTTGTTGCACACAGTCACTGCACTCAGATTCAGGCAGTAACAGGGGAGGGGGAGAAAATAGAAGGTGTCTTGCTTTCATACTAGGTGGGAATGCAGTGTACTCAGAAAGCAGAAGTTCAAGACAGTTTCATATCACTGCAGTGATTTTTAAACCCAGGATCTTTTAATCTTGCATTTCAAAGAATAGAACTTCATAATGTGTTAACTATATACTGGAGATGTTAAAAACTGCTGCAATTACAAGATGAGCAAGAGTAATTTAAAGATCCCATTTAGAAAAAGATAAAAACACCTAAGTGATTTGCAAATTTTCCCCTAGTATAAAAACAGACTTCACTGTATTAGTTGTCCTGACTATGATCTGGAAGTGGACTTCATATACTAGTACAAAGAAAAATCTTTCTTCTTTTAAGTATGAAAACCCACCTATACCAGATATAACTACATTTTAATCATCACATAAAGCAATACCCTTTTAAGAAAAAAAAACACTTTTGCTGACATCCTTTAACCATGTCAAATGTTTTAAAGATGTGTTCTGTGTTACGTGTTTAACGTTTTATACCCCTACACATTGTGAAGAGTTACAAGAAAAAAAAAAAATCAAAAACTTCAACTTCTGACATTTCTTTTTTTATCATTACAAAGAAGTTCAAACTAATTGCACGTACCTAGAGAAACACACCAAGTTTTATAACACTGATCGCTTACCTGAATTTAGGATTTTCCACTGTAACTACACCAACTTCTATTTCTGAAGGTTTGAAATCAATGGATAGTACAGTAGACAGGCACGTTATTGCTGTCTGAAAGATGACAAAACCCCTATCATTAAACAGAAAGCACTAAGGTTTTGGTTTTTTGTTTTTTTGTTTTTTGTTTTTTTTTTAAATAGATACAGCATTCACAACTACCCTTCCTTCTGGTTTTATTTCCTTCCACCTCAAAACCTTAGCTGAAAAGTTTCAAATAGTTACCCCTTGTTACAGAATACAGTCCCACCCTAGTCCTCTCCCTAAAAAGCCCAATCTACAAAAACCAAAGGGATATGTTGTTTACATAGCACAAAAACCCCACACAACAAAATCCAAACTTCGTCATGAGAAGATTAAAAGCCCAGGTCCCAAAAAGAGAACACGTTTCATTAGTGGCAAATAATACAGACAATATTACAGTATTACAGTCCAGAATTACTCAAAGCACATGCCACTTGTGTAGCTTCCATCTTGCCTTTTTCTTCTGGTAACTAAAATTATGTTGGCTGTTTTTAAAAGCTGTATGTCATCATGGCTTAACTTATTTTTGGTTGCACCCTAATCATCAACTGTTTTAAAAGGTGTTCTTTGTAACCTCGCTCATACTTAACCCTGCAGTAGGGTCATAATAATGCTACAGATGTATCCTTAAAATGATGACTGAGCACAAAAAGAAGTTTCATAAAACAGCTATATAGCTAGATGCTTATCAAATCAGTTATTTTGACATGCTGCCATTTAATTTTGATCAGCAAAGTGTCAGTAAGTGTAGAACATAAGATATAGTTTCAGTAGGATAATATATTGATTCTGCAATAATTCTATAAGACCACATAAAATGTATTATCAGAAGACTGCTAAGTTGCAAAAAAAGCCCACTAAACTAAGAAAACCCAGAGTTCTTACCCTTGGAGCAGTACCTCTACTGCACCACAAGCTTTAAAAAAATAGAAAGGCAGAGTGTGTGCAAAGAATGCAACAAAACCATGATTCTTTTTTCTGCTTGAGACTTGCTTCTCCATGTCGCTGCCAACTTTTAGCGTAACAGTGTCTGATCTACGTTCACAATCTCAACACTTTTAAAAAGACAACAAAAGGTATAAAAGCACATCCAGGCTTTGACTGCCAGATTAATTACCAAGTATGCATTTGTGCCATACCATGGAGGTTTCATGAATTAAAAACAAGAAAATGGAAAGACTGCTTCATCTACCTCTCACAAGAGTCATGCACAATATAACCAAGCAGTGATAGAAAAATACATTTAATGTGAAAAATATTTAGCCAGGATAAGAAAGGATCTCTGAAGGAATTGCAAATACATTTAATTTCAGTATGATATGACTATTTAATCCCCTCAGGATCAAAGAATTCACATACTAAGGAAATCAGTACTTACTAAAATATACATTTAAACCTTATGAATTTACGCTGAGGAACTTTCTGGTTAAATGGAACTTTCACAGGAATGTAGATTTCACAAGTAATTTAGCTGAAGGTCTTAATCTGTAAAGCACTCACAGGGATCTCAATACAATAATATTACAGGGCATCAGTTGTTAGGTTGTTATTCTACATTTTAACTGCTCAT
Source organism: Micropsitta finschii (assembly GCA_034783455.1). Lineage (NCBI taxonomy): Eukaryota > Metazoa > Chordata > Aves > Psittaciformes > Psittacidae > Micropsitta > Micropsitta finschii. The sequence continues at coordinate 5,685 of JAVHNF010076057.1, read as the reverse complement.
CTTGTGACACAGGAAACGTAACATTATGAGAGAAGCACAAGGCCTGGCAGGGGAAACAGGTATACCACAAAAAAGGACTGTTTAGACAGATCTCTATAGCATAAGTGAAAATTAAGGAGATTTATAAACTAAGTTCATTGGCCTATTTTATAAGTGGGATACATCTTTTTAATGGGCCCTGAACACCAGCTGTTATGCTTACTGTGAGAACTGTTATGCTTACTAAACTGACAAGCACTACCACATGCTGTTTGAAAGGCTTTCTAACACAATGACTATTTTAAGTGCCACTAAATGGAAATTGCACTGGTATCCACAGAATCAAGCACTGTAGTAACAAACCACCCGCTACAGTGGAAGTGCTACAATTACAGATTCTGCTTCAGCTAACGTAAAGCAGATTCGATGACCATTCAAGCATTTGCAAAATACCTCCAAAAGATTCTCTGGTTAGGGTAGCTGTATTTGCTCTGGCAGCAGTACAGAACCGTAAGAAAACAGGAAATGCCTAACTGCATTCCTCTACATCAAAAGCCTACACACAGCGTGTTCATTAAAAATACTTTAACAGATCTTTAATTCCTTCTGCTGGCCTACCTCTACTGTTTGTTCGTATGTCCAATCAAATTTCTTCTTTACTTTCTTTTCAAGGAAACTGGTTGACTCTGTCTGTTTAACTCCTGCAGCTGTGGCCTTGAATCCACAGTAGTAACCTGCTGGATCACACTTGTATACCTGAGGGCCGTGTTCTTCATCGATACCAATCAAAATCATACCTTGAAGAGAAAATTTGTTAATTTATTTCTTTCCCCAATGTTAGCAATTTCACTATAGATACCCCTCTCCTATGAAAACCATGCATGCACGGCAGTACATTTTTGGGAACCAGTCCCATACCAAGAGCTGTGACTTCTTCTTTATCTACAATTTGCCATTTGTTACCAGCATCTTCTGAACAGGCATGCAACTCCATTTAGTGCAAACTAGATTTCTGTCATTACCAAAGAAGGTTCCTCATTAAAAGCAGAAACAGTTTTGCCATGTGTGTAGAGAACCACAAAGTCAGGAAATACAAGAATTTAACCCAATACAAAGTTAACACAGCCACAGTTCACATCCTGCTTACTATATGGCACTTTCAAAAAGTGTAAACAATAATTCCATTAACAGGTGCCTTCCACCAGAAAGCAACTTTACAAATACTTTGAAACTAATAGAAATATTAAAAGATCAACTTTAGATTTCTCTACTGCAATCCTGAAAAGCGCTGCATTACATCCCTTTTCCTCTTCAAAGGAAAAGATAGTAAAAAAAAAATCTGGAAAAATTGTGGAATGTGGAAATAACAGAATATGGAACTGAGTCTTTGAAGATCATCTGATTAAGTGCTTCAAGTTGGATGTGACAAACTGGTCACATCACTGAAATGCATCTATGTTCACACACACTTCTAGATTTGTATAGACTCAACTGGCATATTAAAAATAACTCAAAAGCAAAACAATAACAAAAAAATCCCAGAACAGGATCAAGGTTTCAAATTATATTTGCTTTACACTTGTGAAACTTTTAACTAGTAGTTACAGCTGATAAGCTTCTGAGCAGCTATTACTACAACAGATAAACAATTTCCCAGCATCTTTTCAATAAGCCTTAAGGAAAGTTAAGATACTTTCATTCATCTATTTAAAAAAACCCAAAACCCAAAAAACCCACCACCAAAAATCACTTTCCAGTAGTACAAAGGCATGAGGAAATGCCAAGGGAAGAAACAATCATTCCTGAACATCACGAACATTGGAAAATTGCCCCATCATGGAAACTGTGGTGCAACTATGACTGTTACTTCTGTAGTGAGGAGTGCTGGTGCCTACTATGATTACGAGAAGTGATTCATCAATTCTGAAACTATTCCCCTTAGTGGAGAGAAGAGAAAAAAAACGAAACAAACCAAAAACAAACCAAAAAACAAAACCCACCAAGCAAGCAAAAAGAAACCCGGACAGTCTAACAGTACAGTTATAATTTGCCCAGAGCCAAACGTAAGAGAAAAAAAACAAGTCAGAACCAACCTCAGAATACACAGATGACCAGGAATACCTACAAAAAACAACTCTGCACACATCTGTTTAATTTAAGCTGCATCTGCTGTTATGATACAAGACTGATGCAGAAATGTTTGCACGTGAAATATTTTTAAAGCACTTCTCTACATTACATATATAATGGTTAAGAGCAAAAATCATGCAGACTTTCATCCTTACTCTGCATGATTAAGATGCAGAAAATCTGCACAAGCACAGCCCCAGAAGCCAAGGTGAAATAGGATTGCACATTTTAAAGATGCTAAATCATTTACTCCAATTCAAATGCTGACTCAACGGCAAAATTATGGCTCCAATTCAAGACTTCCAACACTGCTCTCTCATTTGGCTGTTCATCCCTGTTATTTATGCAGTTACATCTGTATCTTGCACAACTTGAAAATGGGTGAGAATTTCTTATACTTTAAGTTGCAAGCTTAGACAAGAAACAGAAAAGATTAATTTCATACACTATACTTACAGCAACCAAGAGGCCTCATTTCAGCATTTTGCGTATAGACCTGAGAAATATCTGCAATCCTTTTACACAGCATATCCACAGGGATGTCATAGCCATACTTGTACTTCCAGTTAGCAGCCTCATAGCGAGCTCTCTGCACCTGAGATCTGCTGTCAGCTAGACAGGAAGAACCAACATTAATTTCACTGAACATGTACCATGTTTATTCCTAGCATCACTTGAGAATGGAAATTCCAGGGTCAACCTTAAGTCATCTTTAAATGCATACATCAGAACTAGACAAGTTTTCCAAAACCAGACGGAGCAGAACAAGTCTCCTAGAGCACTTATTTGTTTTATGTGATGCAAAGTTGGCAAACTACACACTTCAGATACTTAAAAACATAGTGATATAAATACCTGTCATTCCTGTCATCACACAGCCAATGTTTTCAGTAATTCTGAATAAATGAGTCACTGTGTTGGAATCCAGTAACTTGTCCTAAAGAAGAAACAGAAATAAACTAATAGAAAACACTGTCCTTCGAGTAAAAAAAGAAAAACAAACCCTAAACAAACCAACACCAATACCCAGACTTGGAATACTCCTGTATCTACAGAAAAGAACCAAAAGATCAACTAACAGCTAAAAATTGCCTTTCAGGTTCACCACTACTTACTGCTATAGGCATGAAAAAAAGAAATAGGAGAATAGGGAAGATAAAACTGCAATATCTGGAAAAGGATGACAGCTAGAGCATGACCAGCATCAAAGTCCTTTTCCCTCTGAAGAAACTTTGAAAACATAAAATACAAAAACTTGTGCTTGTGCCTTCATTTTAGCTGAGATAATTTTCTTCCTAGTAGCTGCTGCAGTACTGCGTTTTGGCTTTAGTCTGAGAACAATGATGATAACACACCAATGTTTTAGTTGTTGCTCAGCAGCGCTTACCTTGATCAAGGACTTTTCAGTGTCTCATGCTCTGCCAGTGATAAGGGGCACAGAAAGCCAGGAGAGAGCAGAGACAGGACACCTGACCCAAACTAGCCAAAGGGATATTCCTTACTACAGAGTGTCATGCTCAGTATATAAAGTTGGGGGAATTGTCCAGGAGGGGCTGATCGCTGCCTTGGAACAAGCTGGGCATCTTCCTTGGAAGAGGTGGGGTTTATTCCTTCTTCTATTTTCTATTATTATTGTATCATATTTTACTTTTATTTTCAATTATTAAACTGTTCTTAACCCATGAGTTTTTACATTTTTTTTACGAATTATCCTCCCCATCCCACTGGGGAGGGAATGAGGGTGAATGAGTACCTTGTTACTGGTTGGGCTTAAACCACAACAGTTCTTATTCCATACTGTCCTTCAAACACAAGGTTTTCCCGCTTTTCATCACCACTCTGCTGAAACACTCATGAAATAGTTCTACTTGCTATTGGTACAACATTGTGAGTGGGAATTAAAGAAATCGTGAAACTGATTATGGACCTTACAGGCCTTACAAGCCAGAGTAACATATACATGCTAACGCACAGCACGATCAACTTCATGTTTTAGCTTCATCCCTCCCACAACTATAGAGAAAACCAGTACTAAGTGAAGAAACGTACAACTGAGCACTAAATGGAGCTAGAACTTGTAATAAGCAGAATGATAGTAAGACAATCAATCCAAGCAGCAATACAGGTCAGTGCTAATAAATATAATATCAAAGTCTCAACCCCCACACCTTTTTTCTCATCTCCTTCCAGTTGTCGTGTCCCCCCCCCCCCCCCAAAACCAAACTACTTACAGGTACTTTCTTTTGTGTTACAATTACTGCAGAATCTTTCCCACGAACAGCGACAGAGGTAAGTCCACCTTGGTTTATGGCCTTAAACGCATATTCTAGAAAAATATGTAAATGATAATAAAAAACAGTGTTAGAGATATTATAGAATCATAGAATAGTTAGGGCCAGAAAGGACCTTAAGATCATCTAGTTCCAAACCCCTGCCAAGGGCAGGGACACCTCACACTAAACCATGCCACCCAAGGCCTCATCCAACCTGGCCTTGAACACTGCCAGGGATGGAGCATTCACAACTTCTCTGGGCAACCCATTCCAGAGCCTCACCACCCTCACAGTAAAGAATTTCTTCCCTATATCCAATCTAAACTTCCCCTGTTTAAGTTTGAATCCATTACCCCTTGTCCTGTCACTACAGTCCCTAATGGATAGTCCCTCCCCAGCATCCCTATAGCCCCCTTCAGATACTGGAAGGCTGCTATGAGGTCTCCACGAAACCTTCTCTTCTGTACTCTCTCGAGATTCTCACCTCAACAATTCTTCAAACTACATACTTCTCAGTATCAGGGATAGTACAAGTTGCTTTTCACTTGTCAGTCATAAATGCATTTAGGAAAGGGTATGTGCCAGTAGAGTATCCATTGAAGTTCTCACCTTTCTTTAGCTTAAACCACTGGTGTCTCTGGTAGAGAGGCTGTTTGAGAACAGACATCACTGTGCCATCATATTTTGCAAAGTTCTATTAAGGTTACTGGAAAGAAATGCATACATTTTTAAATTTATCAATATGTTTTTCAGGATCAGAGTCTATGTTTCTTATGCTTATGAAAATAACGGAATTTAAGTGTCAAATATACCCATAAGACTCCATATAGAATCCATAACTCAGCATGAGTAATCAAGATCATGGGAAACATATTGAGAGAGAATACTATTTTATCATTGTACCACAAGCCACAATATTAAAATAATCAGTATTTTCTAAAGAAAAGAGAGAAGTGTAACCAAAAACAGAGGAAGTTCTAAAATACCCTTTTAAAATGTTTATTTTTGGGCTTATGTTTACAAGACATTAACTCTTTACATTTTTTCCTTCCTTCTCAAATATTTTAGTTATGAGTGTTTTCCAAGTGGTTCAGATGGGTTGCCTTTCTGAAGAACAGAAATCGTATCATGTAATTTATGTGATGAGCTAAAACTCAAACCAACTTTTATTAACTGGACAATTGCAAAATTGTTACAGTCAATCAATACAGTAAGAAGCCAGCAGTAAAGAAATTGCTCAAATAAAAGGTGAGAGTTTCAGCAGGAAGCACTTTCTGATGTGAAAAGGATTAGCGCTCCAGGA
>JAVHNF010076054.1:0-10187 GCA_034783455.1 Micropsitta finschii | reverse complement strand
ACACCGATCCCTGAGGGACACCACTCGTTACTGGTCTCCAGCCGGACATCGAGCCATTGACCACAACTCTTTGAGTGTGGCCGTCCAGCCAGTTCTTTATCCACCGAGTGGTCCATCTATCAAATTGATGTCTCTTGAATTTAGAGACAAGGATGTCGTGTGGGACAGTGCCGAAGGCTTTGCACAAGTCCAGGGAGATGATGTCAACTGCTCTGCCCCTGTCCATCAGTCCCATGGCCCCATCATAGGAGGCCACCAAACTGGTCAGGCAGAATTTCCCCTCAGTGAAGCCATGCTGGCTGTCACCAAGCACCTTGCTGTTTTTCATGTGCCTTAGCACATGAAATGTGTAAAGAAAGTACCTCAACCAGCATGTCACCCTCTTGGAAATGCTGCTTGGTTCCTATCATCTTGTTGTTAGAGCAGTTTTCCCTGAAACCTAATGGTTGGAACTACCACAGTCCTCTCAATTTCAATATCCCAGAGCAGCTCATCGGATGAAGCACAGGTATATCACAAGAAAAACTTAAATCACGATACCAGACTTGGTCTACATGCAGAATTGCACTACAGATACAAATAGCGCAAAGCTGCAGGGAGGAAGAACAGGGAACCACAAGGGAGTAGCATGCTGGTGCCAGCCCCCACCCCAGCAATGACCTGCAGAGCTAATTAAACAGTGCTGCTGGTACAATGCAAAGGAGACCCTTTAGTCCTGTTAATCAAAGCTTAATAACTGTTCTCAAGGGAAAGGCAATTAGAAAACTACTAATAAGCCATAATAAAGGTCTATCCATGATATAAAGCATAACTAGGACAAAAACATCAAGAGGATGAAAGAATTCAGTAATGAAAGGGAAGGAATAGAGAGGAAGAGGCAGGTACCCACTTTCTTGGATCTGCTGGTTGATTAGTGCTTGGTCATTTTCTAGTTCCCGCTCTGCTTTGATCTGTCCTCTCAGGATTTGCTGCTTTAAATCCTCAACATAGAGCTGCTGCTGTTGAATTTGTTTTCTGTGGAAAGCTTCCTGGTCTCCTAGTTTCTGCTTGTATTCTTCATGCACAGCATCTATTTCTCTGTTGGAAGAAATGTTGATGGTGAATTTAAACCAGAAACACATTTGTAATAAAACAAGTCACCTTACTAAAGACAGACAACATGCAAGATATTGTTCTGTTCAATAAGGGTGCAGTATGAAAAACACTCGAGATGGCAAAGTAGCTGTGTCACAGCAGCTACAATCCTGTGTCATTAATGTCAGCAAACACGAAAGCTCTTGTGGTGATGCAGAAAATTCCATCACCAGAAAGATAATAGCAAAAGGAATTTTAAAAATATTGTCACTTTTCATTTTACTTTAGATTTTCAAAAGAGAAATTTTTCTTGGGGGGAAGGGCTATTAATGTGTTATAAAATGTGATAACCACTCTACAGGATATTTATTATCTAAGTACTTAGAAGTGCTTTACAGAAATGACAAACATTCTCTGTTTTCAGATCAAAAATCCCCAGCCTAGAAAGGGTTACAGGCATTGTTGAGATTACACTGACAGTCTCTGGCAGTACCAAGGAAAGAACCTGATCACACCATTCTCTGTTGGATGCAGCAACTATATTAGGTTACTGCTTCTATATTTGGAGCAGAATTGTAATAAGTGACTAACCTGTGAAAAATTGCCTACATCCCCTCCAAGAGGTTTGATTCCTGACTGTATGCCGAAATTTTACACACACACACGTACACACACAGAGTAACAACCAAAATAGTATCTATTCTTACCATAATCCATGATAATACTCAAAATACATTAACCCTCTGAAAGGAATCTACATCCTACCTGTCCACACATTATCACCAGAAATTCTTAAAGTTATTTGATTTCTAAAGGTGATATATGATCTTTGCCTGTTATTTTATATCTAAACACCAGATATCTAATCTCAGAAAATTAAATTTTTAAATCTTGAAGAAAAATTACATATATTTTTACTAATAAAGTAAATTATATACTTATCATAATGATGTATTTATTATACTTTTAAAGAGAGCGGAGTTGCCAAAATGCTAAAAAGACCCTGAAGGTCAAAAGAAAACAAAACCACGATTTTGAAGGGAAATTCTGTTTGGAAACATCATATTGTTTGTAAAATCATTACCAAGACAAGGTGACCTGCAGGAAAAGAGCATTTGACCTTTGCTACGTAGGAATTAATTTGACATCTCTATTTAGAACTGCAAGCATGTGTTCAAAGCAACCATTTCCACAGCAACAACTTTGATTCTATGTGCTAGATTAGCAGACAAAACGGATGAAATAAGCAGCTAGAGTCTACATATCTTCTGGAGCACCTTTACATGGAACATACATTTCACTTGCTTCAGAAGCAGTGGGAAAGCCTCACTACATTAACACCTTAAGATTATAAATAATTTACAATTTTACTGTGACTCTTCAGTTCACCTGAGGAAAACACAATTTAATGTTTATGTAAATGTAATGCTGGTGAGAATAACTGAAAAGGAACATCTGTTCAATTGTCTGGCATGGTGCAAACAGAGTACAAACTTAGCTATTGTCATCTGCTAAATGGCTTGTGCCTGTTTGGGGCTCACAAGAACAGATTAAAAAGAATAGGCAGCTCCAAGAACCATTTGTCCTTGGCTTGACTACAAAGATGCCAGCATTCTGTGATTTGTAATTTTTTCCTCTCAGATAAACTTTAATTGATCCCCAGGAAATAAGAGCGCGATGCTTCATTTCTTATTCAGCTGAAGTAGGTTTCAAATGACCTTTCACTGCAGCACTGAAATGCTTGTATGGCCATTACAAATCTCCAGCTGTTCAGGTATTTGTGACGCTACCAACTACTAGGGGACAAACTCAGAGGTTAAAGCTAACTAAAGTTAACTAAAGAAGAATCACTTTTCCAACACAGTATTAAATCTGGAGGATTCTGTTTAGGAAAAGCTTCCATGGTTTCAATGACAACTTTAACAAAGGCTTTTCCTGAATGCGCCTTCTATGTTATCTTCCGTATTTTCCAAGGGAAGTGTAAAGGAGCAGCCATTTGACCTGGAGATTAAAGTACAGATCTGAGAGACAAAACGTCTCTGATTTTGCAGCAGTTATATCACCTCTGTGTTTTCATACATGCTTAGGCTGCAAGGTCTTCAGGGCAAGCACTGCCTCTGGGTGCCCATGCACTAAACTTAACAGACCTTTCTGTCAGCTGAGGCCCCTTCTTGCTGATATGTTAAAACTAATAAACATTAACAGCAGATGTAATTGTTAGGTCTCTGTGCACACTCTGGCGATGGGGTAGTCTTTAATCTGTTTTGCTAACAGACATATGAAAGCTTTGATTGCTGCGGTGGTATGAAAGTTGAAAAATGTGAGCCTAAATTTGTTACTGGACAATTGCATGACCTTGGGCAAGTCACTTAATCTGAAACATGAGAGAAAGAAGCAAAGTACATTCATCCAAAAGGAATGATGAGGATCCATTTACATTATCAAATACCAGAAAGTCAAGTATCAGAAAAGCTGATTGCATCCATTTATCATTATTAGCACCATTCTGTATGAGATGGAGGAAATTAAGTAAATCATTGCCAATAAGGCTGAAAAGCAGAGCATGAGAGTAAAACAAGACAACAAATTCCCATTCTGCAACTCTTTATTAAAATAAGATAAAATTCCTCTTACAAAAAGTCTCATATTCTTCCTAACCATGACTTACATCTCTCATCCATCATTTTCATAAAATCAACCTATCAGAGTTCAAACTGTTTACAAATTGAAATCCAAAACATTTAAGTATATGAAACATTTCAATCCAAAGACCTGACAATGCTTGTAGAGGTGCTTAGGTAGCATCTGTTTACAGCTGGGAGAGGGTCACAAGCTCTTTCCATACTTTCCAACCATACAGACGCCAACTCAACCCCTCCCATATAATAAAGTATCAGAGAATAAGCAATGCAAACAATGCAGATGGAAGTGTGATGTTTGCTGTTCTCAGCAGCCCTAGTGTATTCCCTCATGTGTGTGGTAATGGCTTTTGCTGAATTAACATGAAACTGTAATATCATTTCCAAAAGGCATATGTGTTTGCACACAGAGCAGTATAGGATGCAGTCCAAACTGATGTTATTAATCACAGCTCCATACTACGACTACACCCTAAAAAGGCAGGGTAAAGAGGCATGCCCATACTTCACTTAAAGCCTTGGAAAAAACAAACTCAGCACAGAAACTGCTTTTGTTCTGGTGATACAGCTGTTTGGTACAATTCTCTCCCTCTAAGGTTAAAGTTTCTTTAATAAGATACTGTTGCTGAAGGTATATAGATAAATTGCAGTTCTGCTGCTATTTCAGTGCCTCTCTGCTTCATCTCCTACTTTTTAATAGTACAACCCAAAAACCAGGCAGGGCAGTAAAGGCAGATCTGAATACAGAGATGGAACATTAAACACCTTTTAAAGAAGTTGCTCCTTAAAGATGGGTTTCTCAAGCAGAACAGAAAGATAATGAAAATTCAAGCAAAGCCACTTACATAATAGAGGTATGCCAGAAGATGTTCTTCTCTGACCGTGAGACTAGTGACTGTGAGAGCAAAATTACTGGCTGGTTTGGGTTTCAGATACAGATCTGACTGTCAGAGCTGAAACCAAGACCATGAAGTAGGAATACTCTCTTTCTACCTTCAAACATGCTACGTCATGTCAACACACTCTTGCTGGTTTGTGGAAATAACACAAGAAAACAAACTAAAATACAAAAATGAGGTGACAGTGGCCCAGAAAGGAAATAACAGATTCCCACACACTTCATAGCTTAATTACCTGACAGACAATTCAGTCAGCTTTTAGAATACATGTTTGAATGATCAAACTCAAAATAAATATCAGTGCTGCTAACCTAAGAATTTAGCCTTATTCTGTAATAGGTACATGAGATGATTCATTTCTTTAATCTAAACCACTTTAAATCAGATATACAGGAATCAATCACAGACTAATTTCTGCTATTGCTTGTATTCCTGCCTTCACACACAAGCAATCCACATTCAGTCCAGTTCTAGCAGGAAATGATATAACCTCAGGACAAACATAAGACAAACGGCTTCATTTCTGTAGGTATCGAGACATACATAAAATCTCGGTTTCATGGGACTGGCATACTCTGCATACAGCATATTAAAACAAAACAAACCAAACCCAGCACTTCAAAGAATTTCATAAAAGCATGCAGATTTCTAGGTGTACCGAATGGAGAAAGAAGTGTCAACAGTTAACCCTCCTCCAAGTAAACATTTAAAAACAGCAAGTAAAATTACAGCAACAGAAGCCTACAAACCTTAATCTAAATATAACACAAATTACTGAGAAAATTCTGATATTATACCAGTGCTGCTGGATTGCTTTTCCATCTCATCTTTTTCTCCACAAAGTTTGCATGATGCACGCTAAATGAGCCCTCTGTAAATCCACGTTTTTTTCCAGCCTGTGTTGTTGTCAGCTCTCCGGAATTCTATTGTGCAATTCTCCTCCCCTCTTCCCCAAACACTTCTGCTGATGCAGAGGCTGGCGCCTGCTACAGCATAATGCAGTTTTCAGTAACTATGGCAGCAATAGCTCTGTGGTGAGGCTGAATGCCTTCTGCAACAAAGTCTTAAGGCTGAAATTCACTTCACTCAAGTGAAAATAACCTCTGTTGGCAAAAGCTGCAATTTGTCAATTTTCCCAAAGAAAGTACCAGTCCAGTCAGCATCCCTGTCCTTTTCTTTGCCTAGTATTCAAGTCCCATTTCTCTTTTACAAATGATTTTTTCCAGGGGAAGAAGAGTTAATAACAAATCAGAAAAAAAGATGTTGGCAAAGCATTTTGCACCCTTTCAAATCCCAGCACTGAGAGCAATCCCAAGTCAGGGTTGCAAGAATATCCACTGATACGCATCTACACCTGCACCATCCTCCCCCTCCATCCATGTCCAATCTGAGCCCTTCCCACAGGGCCTCAGAGCATCACACGCAGCTGTGCAGGACTGTACATCTGCTTCTGCATAGCACAGAGGCTGAAACCTCTCCCTCCTCCTTCCTAAAGCAAAAGGGAAGAATGATAAAGGTGATATGAAGACCTTGATAATCACCTCCCCCAGCTTCCTGAAGCAAAGCTACTCACATAATTCAAAGCAAAAGCTGGGGGGGTGTCAGGCAGGAGGTGAGAACCAGAAATCAGTTCCCACAGCCAGCAGAGTCCCACAGACCTTTAGAAATAAGGGACCTTTGGAAATGTACACACAAAGTAATCCCTTTCATGGACGTTACCATCAGGTGAAGTATAATTTGCCTTTCTGATTAGCTGGTTTGCTAACAGAAAAAGCACACCTGTGCATTTTTTAATATAGTGGGTTTGGGTTTTTTTTAGCCTTTGCGTGCAGCACCTCATTTTCTTTGCCTAAGTCCCCAAAATAACAATCAGGCAATGACTTATCTAAGGCAACCCTTCAAATACACTTCTAAACCAGACCTCTTTTTGGCAAGGAGTCACAAGGACAAGACACAGCCACACACTCCAGTAAAGGTCACTGCTGCCATGCTAAATGCCAGTTCAGCTGGAACTACAGTCACAGGTTTTCCCCTTCTGATTGCAGTTATACATAGAATCTGTCAGTTCCCTTGCTAACCCACCATACGTGATTCTGCTGCTAAGTTGTAAAGTTGCTGTAAGTGACAGAGTGCATTTCTCTGTGAAATCAAATATTCAAGAGATCTTTTAAGAGATGCAGAAGATTAAACTGTATTTGCAGAGCACTTCAAAATTCTCAAATGAAAGGTGTTAGTAAGAATTCAGAGCATTAGTTTTACAAATATTAGCTGGACATGGTATCTATAATACATTAGAATGATAATTGTGTCATGTTCTCCAGCATCAGATGCCATATCTATGGACACTGTTTACTTTCCAGTTAGGCAGAATTTCACACATTCTTAGAAGACATTTTTCTTTCCAATTTAACAATGTTGGTATTTTCAAGGAAAGAGAGCTTAAACATGTTCCAAGCATATAAAATTAATTCGGTGTATTGCTATACCACAGAACTCTAACGGAACTCTTGTGGTTTAGATTTTTTTCCAAACCAGTAAGAGAACAAAATCAGGGTTTATATTTATATGCAGTATCATATTAAGGCAATGAAAGGAGCAAGAACTTAGTTACCTGCTTATTTGTGGTAATGCTGTCATATGATGATTGATGCCAGTCACAAGCCTTCTGTGTGTTTGCTGGCTGGCAACACATATCAGAAGTTTGAAGTGCTGGAGCTCTTCTGAGTAGGGTGTATGAGCAAACAACCAAGTAAGAGTGCAACGAATCACACTCATTTCAAGCAACATTTCAGGCCTAAAGTTTTAATACTTGGATGCAGTGGTAGAATTTTGTTTTCTTTTTCATTTCTCAAAATATTCCAACATAAAAATAGAGGTTGAACTGGTAATATAAAACCATGAAATGCAGATGAGAAAATTGTCATCATACTGACAGCATGGGAGATAAGACTGTAAGTAATTATTGCCATAATATATGTGTTCATATGTTCAAAAATAATAAATTCAAAAGAAAGCAAGGTACCATCAGTTCCTGACTAAAAAGTAATTAAACCCATGAAAGCCCAACAATTTCTGAATAGTTTTTGTGTGTGATTGCTATGCTTCTTTGTGTGAATGAACAATGTTTTATGCTAGGACTTCTTTCTGGACTCTTCCATAAAACCATTTTTGTCCACCAGAAGAGAACCCAATTTATCCATGGAATTTTCAATATACTGATGAGTATTCACACTACCTACTACTGACATAGAATTTGATATATATTAGGGTTCTTATATATTGTAAATTGATGGCAGCTTCAGCATAAACCCCTGTATAGACCTAGCTTTAAAATTATGGCTACACATGCAACAAAGGTACAAACCATTTGCACAAATTCAAGTATGAACTAAGAATACTGTTGCAGAGACTTGCCTATAACTCAAGTTGCATATACAGATTCTTGTTTCAATATGATAAAAATCAAATTAAAGCTTGAAGCCTAGTTTGCATCTCCTCTGGAGTAAATCAGTGTAGCACAGGAGAAAGACAAAGCTGGGGTCAAAAAATTCAGTATGTTAGAGACTTATCAATATTCTTAGCTTAGCTCTGGAGAGCATGTGTTTTCTTTACAGCTTCTAAATTTTTGACTGTAAAAATAGAAATACAACATCATAAAGATGTTTAAAAAGAAGGCACAAATACCTCACTGAAGCCTGTTATACACAGAGATGTTACTGTAATTTTTAAGAGGAAGATTCCAAGATGCAGATTGCTAGCAGCAGGGAGAGCATCAAGAACTATCAAGTGAGAGGGGGGAAGAGAAAGGGACACACCCACACACACAGAGCTTGCCATGTGCTTGTATTTTCCTCTAAGTGTCTCTTTCCTAAAAACACAGGGCCTGCGCTAAGTGAGCTTTTTACTGATGAGTAAATAAGCACTGCCTGTAGTCCGCTTCATCCTGTATTACTGTTTGCGAAGTACCTGAAACACACCTTTCCATACTTGACATTGACTTTTCTTCATGAAAGCTGGACATCTGAAAGGCCATATATATAATTTTATTCTCATATTATAAACCTTAAGCTAGATCACACAGAATCCCAAGATTAGATGTGGTTTTTTCTTAAGCTAGATGTCTCAATCATAACCACCTCCATGAGAAAACTACTTGTCTTGACAGAAACACAGGTTTATTGGTTACTATAAAGGAAGGCTGAGTGGATCAATTAAGTTTACCTTTGCCAAAAAGCTATTCAAGAGGAATAAACAGAAGACCACTGGATTATGTAAGGTGAAACACATCTAATGCTCGGTATAGTTTATAGCTTATCCTTTTGAGCGATGGACATTGATAAAAATCAAGTGAATGTAATACCATAAATGCTTTTCATTTTCACTGAAGTAACCATTTGAAACACTAGGTAATGTGTTTCAATTATGTTAATTTGATTCAATAATGTTAAGCAATGTGATATATATGCACAGTCCTGTCCAAGTGATTAAAAAAACAGATCAACACAAAAAAATCTACTCTCTGAACATGGTCTGAAAAAATCAGAAGCATTCTGCTGCTTTGTCAGGTTAAAAATGGGAATACCAAATGCAGTTCTGTGCTATACTGTTTGCAACGGTTTGGGATTTCTGCAGGTTTTTCCAGGGCCATCAGTAAAGTACTGTGACGAAAGCTTCACCTCTGATGTTTACACGCATGCAAAGAGCAACTTGATATCTACTTCTGAAGGTCATTAGAAGAGCTCTTATTTTAAAATTTTTCATAATTTTTACACAGAAAGCAACAGCAGTGATGGTAAAATGTGCCTCAGTAATGAAACAAAATAAAGAAAATCATTTGGAATCGAAAGGTATCACTGGAGCAAATGAAAAGCAAATGCAGAGATTAGATACATTAAAGAGGACACACAGAAACACACTACCCAAGGTGGAAGGCAATCCATTTGATCAAAAGTATGGCACTGACACTTGTATTTGATCACCTGAAAACATGATGGGACCTATCCTAGATACAATGTAGTTTTTTCTGGACCAAGCCCTGGTTTCAGACATATTCATTTTCATCCCACATGAGAAACTCTTTGTCAGTTTGTTTTAAACTTACTTGTCAAGAGAAGGAAAGGTATAGTGAAGAGAATGTGTGCAACTTCCATCCAAGTTGAGCCAGTCCAAAGCTCCACAACTCAGAATAGGTGGGGTTTCATTAATCTACAACGCACAACATAAGAACAGGAAGAAAAAATACCACAGCAAGCCAGAAACATCCAAGTTATCATTAATACTGCCGCTGCCAACTATTGTGTGCAATGCTACATAATACCTCCCATGTGAGTTTATAATCTCACACTTCTGCTAAGTATTTGTTACTGAGTACACCTCTTCTTGTAGCTCTGTTTTAATGTACCGCATGCTTCATTAATTAATAAATTAAGAATCAAAATTAATGGAAGTTAAGCTCCTTAACTACGGAAGTGAGTACAAAAGGACAGTTGATCAGAAAGTGTAAAATGTTACTATATGAAAGTCAATTTTAAAAGGTATATTCTTACTAATACAGGTTGGCAGTATGGTTATGTCC
>JAVHNF010076047.1:0-12156 GCA_034783455.1 Micropsitta finschii | reverse complement strand
CAGAAGTGCAGTGCATCTACCTGATAAAAGTCCCGTATATCTATCTGCAGTACTTCCATACCCACCCTGAAGTACCCTGTTATCCAGCCCTGTGTATTAGCACCTACATTATCAGAAATGGCTACAAGAAAGGAGGTAAAAAAAATTCCGAACATTTATTTGGCTGAATATTCAGTGAAGAACCCTGTATCAGATGATGCTTTTTTAAAGAACCTTAACAGAATTACTATTAAAAACACTTATTTCTTGAGGACTTTTCACACTGAGAACTAGCACAATGTGTCAGATGCACTACAGAAATATATGTGGTACAAAAAATAAGATTCTAACCATGCTGGTTCAGTAGAAGCCAGGTTGATTCAAGGCCAGGTTGGACAGGGTTTTGAACAACCTGGTCTACTTCAAGGTGTCCCTGCCCATGGAAAGGGGCTGGAACTGGATGAGCTTTAACACCCCTTCCAGCCCAAACCATTCCATGATTCTATGATAATATACATAAGGCTGACCATTAACACTGTGTTTAAACTGGCAGACTGACTTCCTATCCCAAGACAGTTTAAGACAACAGATGCCACAAGATTTTGTCTTAGGTTTTTATATACAAAAGTAACATTTGAAGCAAATAAAAGATAGCTCCATTTTTATAACTCCATTACCCATAGAGGACAAGACAGGCACTGTGGACAAATACTCTAAGTGGCATGGTTTGCATACAACTTGCTATGACTAGAGCCCTTTTAATACAGAAAATCAGGCTCACTGTGCAATACTGCACTGGAAGTACACATGCAAATTCTTAAACCAACCAGCTCCTCAAGACAAACTCGTGCTTCAAATGTGTCAGAGTCAAGACTAATGGAAGGAAGTACCTACTGCTGTGCCTGGACTTGCATCCTCCTTTTTCAGCCTAACTATGGTAAACCCAGAAAAGGACTTCTACAGGAAGACAGAAAGATACTTCTGGTCTTTAAAAAATGTTAATCCAGTAGAGGACAGGATTTTCTACAATTAGTATAAACAAATTAGATTGCTTCAAGTATCCTCTAAATTGAGGGGCTGTGCAGGATAACTCAAAACGAACTGCATCCTATGTGAAGAGTAATTCATGGCCACCACTGAAAATAAGGTCAAAGACATAGCAAGACTGCTACAGAAAGTAAGATCATGAGCTACATGAAGGTCTCCATTACAGCACTTTGGCTTTATCTTTTTTGACTTGAGGTACTTACAGATTCAATGGACCCCAAAGCATTAGACAATGAAGAATCTCACAGCCCATTTTCCAGCTTACAAGTTATAAACTTGTAACTTCACATTTTATTTTTTTAAATCACAGCATTTTCACACTTCCTTTCCCTTTCTCACAGGCCAACACAGTATCTGAAAACAGCTTGATCAAAGCATTAAAACCCATTCAGTCCACAAAAGGAAAGCTATGTTTGTTGCCAGAAGTGAAAGCAAAGTAGCTAATAAACGGTTGAGACCTGTAGCCTGATGCTTTTTCTGAATGCAGTTTAAAAGCTAGAAGCACAAATAAAACACACAGGTTTTCAACATTCCTACAAGATGTTGTTACACCGAAAATTCCCGGTAGCAATTTCTCAAATGGAAATCTTTGGAATATTATGTGCAATAATTACTCATCACAAAACAAGTTTGGCTTGTTTCACTAAATGCTTGCCCAGCAATACTCATATTGCCGGTTTGTTTTTATAACCTAGTTTATTTTTCTTGTCCCATTTTAAAATGTTATGCATGCCGATATTTTAAAATATGGACTGTAGTAGACATCTCTGTGTCAGCCAAAGCATTAGAATAAACAGCAGTGAATCAATTTTGCTTGGAGTTGAATTAGAAGTCTTATCTAGAATGAAAACATTTCTGTAGGCATCTTATAAATACCATTAAGTGCAAGAAGTGCACATTATGACAAAAACAAATTACACCCAAGCTCCACCCTGACATTAAAGAATTTATGGGAGCCAAGACAGCCACCCACAAAGGCACTAATATACAGTGTCAGCATTAAACCTGAGTGCCAGTACAAGCTAACTGAGGAGGAAGGAAAGTTTCACATCAGTATGTACGACCCTCATAAAATAAATTCTTTTTTTTCTTCCAGAAAGTTTCAGGATATAAAAACTTACATTAAATTTTTTACATTACAATTAATAATTAGGCAAAAAACCCCTACTCTGACTTTACTGTTTTCAGATATGTTGTGTGCAAAAAAGAGAACCAAACTGCCCATAAGCTCAAAGAATTTGTCAGTTAAGCAGGAAAAAACCTGCATATACAATCATTAAGGGATAGAAGCCATTAATTGTTTTTATTTCCTTAAATTTAGGAACAAACTCTGAAGCCACATACTAACTTTAATTCACATTTACTTAACAGTTACTTAGTACTGGTAAGGCAAACTGCCTTTATTTCCTGGAAGCTTTAATAAAGAGGAAATGAAAAACAACACAGTGAAACTCATTTACATTTTCTTTGGCGCAAGGGATGAAAACTTGCATGGAACCTTTTGTAATACTCCTGGCCTACTCATTCCACAGGATGAAGAAAGTAATGCTGGGACTTAGATAAAAGCTCCTTTAATAAATAAATAAATACCTTTTGGACTCATTAACTTATTAGGTAAAGGTCATTTCTATAAACCTATTTGAACCATACAAGTACTACAGTACAGGTGAATAATGAGAAAGAAATCCATTGCATAGTGCTGCAGCCAGGAATTAGCAAGCATATTCTGGTTCACATTCTGTCCTGTCTCTATCACAGTATTGAGACCAGTACTTACTGCTTTCCCATTAATCTAACATGCCCTGGGAGTCACACTCTCTAAAGACCACAACCCCTATAAAACAACATCAGCCTCTGTAATAGGCAGACAAAGCCAAAGGAATGCATGCACGTGCATTTGGATGACCTACGAGAGACTGGCAGTCTATGGTAGGTGTAACTAGCTTGTACAACCCAAAACACCCCCAGGATCCTACTCTTTTCATTACTTCTAATTCAAAATACAAATAATTATTTTTTGGCAGCTATTTTCCTACCTGTACAATTGACGCCTGCGAAGCTAGGGGGAAAGAAAACAACAAATATTAGTATTAGCAGAGTGAGTTTGATACAAGTGTTTTCATTTTTCCTCCTCACGTGCAATGCCTATATACTGTGAGCTATGCAACACTTTGTGTTATTTTAAAAAGAGAACTCAAAGGGAAAATATTAAAAGAAAAAAAACCCTCTTTATAGCCATTTGAATTTTACATTCGAACAAAATCAATTTAACACACAGATAAAGCACTGGCTGTCTTAATTCCAAATCCTAGCTGCTCCTGCTCATACCCTAGAAGGTAGTTTGGCTTTTTAAAATACATTTGCTTTCTACAGTTGGCCCTTTTAAAATGACCATAATGGATTAAGGCCATTGTAACAGTATAGATACTGCTGACCGAGATTTCAGGCATTTCAACATGAGAAAGTTAAACAAGGATGAAGATACTTTTTCAACCTGTACCAGCAGCTTTCACCTATGCACAGCATTAAGCAAGTAGCTGTATACTTTGAATCATAATGAGTAAAGCTGACAGCTTTAGCGCATCAGTACTGGGACTAAAGGTACTACAGATATGGCAGTAAACAAGTAGGAGCCTGGATGAAGTACCCTCTGTTCCATTAGGTGAAGAAATAGGAGGCAAAAGAAAAAAACAACAGCATGACTTAAAATTAAAGGGCAAAGTCAGGCAAAATTTTCTCTGCAGAAGCATTTTAACTTGCTATGAACAAGGCTTCATTTGTCTTAAGTAGAGATAGACAATACATCAGCTGAAATACAGGATACGATTTTCAAAGTCTATAAACAG
This sequence comes from Micropsitta finschii, assembly GCA_034783455.1. Taxonomy (NCBI): domain Eukaryota; kingdom Metazoa; phylum Chordata; class Aves; order Psittaciformes; family Psittacidae; genus Micropsitta; species Micropsitta finschii. Next base: position 8,284 of record JAVHNF010076047.1, on the reverse strand, counting down.
CTAAATCATGGATGCAAAGGTTTAGCAATGAAATCCTGATAAAGAAGAATAGAAAGTACAGAATTGACTCACTGGGAGATCTCTCTTGAACATGGTCACATTAAGGCAACCGGCATATATCTACTTGCACAGCCAGTGAGTGTGTACAGAAAGAGGGAAGAAAGCCAAAGTGGAAAGAAAACCAAAGCAAAAACCCAAGTGGTATTTCAGGAGTACAACTAGCAGCAACAGAGAAAGTGGCTTAGCTAAGAAGCTGGCAGAACAGAAAGGGACCAAATACAAAATTATAGTGAGATTAAGAACACCTAGCTATCTAAAGTGTATGTCCAAATTCCTGTTTGTGAGATTGCTTTCTTTCAGCAAGGGGAAGAGGAAAGGAGATGGAGAGCAGCTGTCTAAATTGTAAATGGCTTTTTGTTTAAAAATAATACAACATCTAGGTTAAAAGATACATTGCTACACACCTCTTCATGGATTTGCTTGAGTCCCTCCAATGATTTTTCGTCAAAATAATGTGTTATAGATCTGTAAAGGCACATAAAATTTTTAAGACTGCTTTCCTAATCATGCCAGATATAATTTTTCTTCCATGACTTCACTGTAATTTCAACCAAAACCAACAATTGATTTTCAAATTACACTCAACAAAAATAAGCAATATTTAATTCTAAATAGTTCAAACATAATGACATAAATCCTTTCCTTATCACGTAGCAAACTCATTCTTAAAGGGCTACAAAAAATTAGGGTCAGTTCCTAACAATATTATCATCATTAATAAACCAATAACCTTTTCTCAGCTCAGCTGAATTTTGGACTCCAACACGCCCATCATTTTTCCAGCTATTTCAAGTATTTCCTGCTACCAAAAATGCTCTGCATCATCTTCTCTTTTTTCCCTTGAAAAGGGAAAACACAAATTCTTTTGATAGACACTGCTGGCAAATACAATCGCTACTTGGTAATAACTCAAGCCATAAAAATCAGTGCACACTTTTGATATCTGTTACTTGAATTCATCTCGGTATATTTAGCTTGTACGAACAGCAACATTAAGTTTGTTCAGTCACCACTTCAGATATCTTTGTATGACTGCATTAAGATGTTCGCAGAAGTAAAATACAAAAGGTTTATCAGACAGTAATTATCAAACTTGTAGAACAAAAATAACCCAGAAAGTCTGTCTGGTTTTTTTAAATACATTTCTTCAGTGTACCTATATCTTTGACCCCTGCAGAACTGCACTTCACTGAAGTTTGCACTCTGGAGTCTTATTTTCCACTGCTTTTAATCTTTAACAGCTGCTCATCCCAATTTACATCATGCTTGTGTATAATTCTGCTATGATAACTTCCAAATCCCAGTTTTTGCAATAGAGATCTTCAACCATTTCTCACATGTGATTCTTGTGATAGAAAGAAAAGGCAAATGACTCATTTCTTTAATCACAACATTAAAGCAAAGACATGTGCAAATAATTTTGTCAATTATTCCGGCTACATCACTTATACGTAATATGTGTGTATGTATACACACATACACCCTTATACAGATAAGAGAGATATAGGGATATATCTATATATCTGGACCACACTCAGCAGCAACAATTAAATCAGTCCAACAAGCTGCTTGAGGAGCTATTTCTCTAACACTGATGACACGACCGTCCCCTCACCAGGAAGACAGCATATGTACAGGGAAAGGGGGATAATGTGTATTTAAATTATAACTTTGAACTCTCCAAGTAAGGCAGCCAATAATCCTACTTTCCTGATGATGACTTTAGGCTTCAGTTTGTAACATCACTGAATAAAAGGTGAAGCCTTGGCATGACTGATCAAAACAAACAAAAATTCAATGGAAAAGAAGCTCAGTAAGATGGAGATTTCCATAATTATACTCAGGAAGCTTTCAATAGACCAGACATGAAAAGAAAATTTATAGTCTTAGATAATCTTGCATTTATACCTATTATTCTCTTCTGCCAGTTTACACAGTGCATGGGTGATCTCAGCACAGGCAAGAATTGCCCCATGGCGAGTGTGCAGATCTGTGCCCACTGATAAAGGCAGAAGTCTTGGCAAAACTGAAAGAGATGAAATAATTTATTAATTTTTTTAAACAAAGGAGAGCGATAGATCACAGCTGTAAATGTAACCACGTCTGCCTAGAAATAAGATGGGAAAACCATTTCTGGGAAGTCAGGCCAATATATCCTGGCCATCATATAAAAAACAAGTTTCAAAAATATAAGCAAATTCTGACAAAGCATAGTAAGCCACAAGGAATTTTGTACTCACAACTACCTCCTTGTTTGTAGTAAATGAAATCATACGATTGCTATTAGGCATTGGGCTGGCTGAGCATTAAGGAAAATGAGGCTTGTGCTTCCATGAAATTTTACTTCCATGTAAACTGCGACCTTCCCAGATCCCAGAGGGAGCCTTAGTAAGATCAGGAACTACAGACCCACCTGGGTTGTCAGCTGCAGCCTTTCGGCCATATTAAAAAGCAGCTGGTACATCCTCAGAATCTCAAGTGGGCCGAGCAAAGGAGCCTGAGTTCATGCTAAGAAATATTTGATTACACACACAACAGCCAAAGAAGAATTCTTCTGGAGATGTCAGACTGGACAAGACAAAACAGATCCCCCCATCCTTTACGACATCAAAGCCGTATCAACAAAGCAAAAGCTAGAAATCTGAGAGCAAGCTGCTGGAGCTGCTGCAACAGAACTACACCCATTTATTCATCTGGGAACTGGTGGGGTTCAGCGGAGCTGGATAACTAAAGTGCAATCCTCAGACTAAAAAAGATCTGGCAGTTATCTTATAAATGGTGCATAAAATCTGAAAATTGGTAAAGCTGTTACTGTCACTAAGGTGCAGGGGAAATCTTCACTTTTATTAAGTCATACTGCATATTGAAATCTTCTTAATACGTTTTGCTACATAAGCCTGAGCGCCTGCTGTGGCACGTGATGCAGGATTTGTTACCTACCCACATTCGCCATGTATTCAGAAGCACGCGGAGTAAGGTTATGCAGAGCCTTGGTTGAAAGTTCTCGAATGACACTGAAGATGAAAAAAGCATTTTTGCATTTTTGGGGGTTAGCAATTTAGTAGAAGGAATGGATTAAACAATAATGTCAGGACCAAAATGAAGACCCCAGCAATATTCAAAATTACAATATTTTCTGTCCATCCCATGCTACCCACCCTCAAAAAACCCAGCAAAACCCAAGAGCGGACCAGACAGCCTACAGCTAGCTTTTAGCTATGTGAACAGAACTTATTGCTGAAAGAGACAAAGAAAACCTAAGTGTGGACGGTAGAACCTGAGGGCTCATTCTAAGCATTGCCAGGGCCACTACAGTAAACTGTTATTATTTCTCATGATGCAAACTATTATCAGCACTGATATAATCTCATTTGTGTTATATGTACGCATTTTAATCTTCATGAACACTGACTATGACTAAGCACCATCTCTATGCATGAAATCTACTTTAATTATGATAATTGTATGGTGATGGTGTTTACCCCCCACATACACTGTATAACATATAAATGTGTTTTATTAATCTATTAACAGATTGAGGTCATGGCAAAAAGACAGAATTCATAAGCATGTTTTAAGTGACAATATACTAGGGAGGTATAGATGACTTGTCCAGTTTCCTTCTGTCACATGCTATTGCAAACTCTGGTAGAAGTGAAATTTACAGAACTAATCTAGGAAAGCATGATAGGCAGCACACTCAGCTCCTGGATATTAATCATTAGATGTTATGAACTTACCCATCCCAGTGGTTAATCTTCATGTTAACCAAATGATCAATCATTGGCTGTGTATACTGAGGAAAGCCAGCAATATACACACTGAAAAAGAAATGTCCATGGAGAGTACAGAATCAGCATCTGTGTGCATTCTAACACAAGCTGCTCCTAAGATTTAAATCCTCTAGTTTTAAAGCAACCAAAAAATCACTTTATCGTGAGATGCAGCTCAATTTACCATAAGAAATAGCTTACAATTGTTGAAAAACATATAAATCATTTTTGTAAAACTTTCAGATTCCTTACAGAAACTCCTATACATATATAAAGGTTGACAGCAATGAACAGCAAAAAGAAATATTCAATTCCCATTGTTACATTCTAGAAAACTGAGATGCGTATATTAAGGTATACAATTATTTCAGATTGAGAAATGTTAATGATGCAATCCACAGCACGGCAAAATTAAAACACCAAAATATGCTACATCTTCATAAATACAATGGTCCAAAATGAATATGGGGTTTCAATTTGTCCTTTTTAAAAATCAGGTTTATAGAAAGAGTCAATTCTGACAAAACATGTTGCAGCTGCAGAGTCAAGACCTAAGGGAACACCAGAATTCATTAGCTAGGTAGCCTGCATCATTACCTAACCTGACAGCCACACTTGCTTTCCAATCTTCAGAAACATCAACTATTGAAAGCTAGGGTCAACAGAAGTGAAATGGTTTTTCAGTACATCTGATGTATATTCAACACCTTGGAAAGCTAAACAATCAGTAGAATGTGTTTGTGCCAAAATGGTCCACACAAAGAGAGGACATTAAGGAGGCATGGATTACCTCAATGTCACCTCTCTAAATCTTTTGAGTGACTAACTTTGCAACCATAATAGTGTTCCATTAATATATGTGTGTATGATTAGAAGCAAAACAAAGACAAAAACCAAACAGTGTTGCCTGTTACCATACTGGTATCTATGCAATTCATCAGAAGAGTAAGAATCCTTAGATCCACAGCACAGACCTCAGTCATTTGAGCCAATACACGGTACAGAAGTGTATCTACTACTGCTTTGAGCCCTGGAGGGGGATTAGACAGGTGGTTTAACCGGTTGTTGATGCCAGAAGAGAAATAGTAAAATTTATTGTTCTTTGGTTCCTTTCCCTGTTCTGGAAGAACATAAAATAACAGACAGATCGACGCTGCCATATTTCAGTTCTCCTCTCTTCTTCACAGCTGCTGAGCCCTAGTTTTAGCACTCACCACTTTTCCCAACCATTTTATTTCGAGCTCCCTTGCTCAGCTCATCAATGCTGATCTCTTGGTCCATGTCTGTAGCACAATCCCACTTTTCATTTTCATTTATAACTAACTACCATCCTCATCTTTTGTACCCTACTCAGTATTTAATGCAAGTAGCCTGGGATACAAGTCTAACCTTCCTCAGTATGTTCTGGTACATTTTTTGTAACACACTCTACTTAGATTAAGAAGCTTCTTCCTTAACTCGGCTTTTCCCAAGCCCAGAACTCCTGGAATTGCATCTCTTTAATCCCAGTTCATACAAAATGGCTTTCCTCTACCTTCCATCCTCAGAACTAATTATGACATTTGAGCTGAAAGGGCACCCAGTGTGAAAAACCTGCATAAAAATATTTAGATTTTAAAAGGTGTAAATAACTATTTATAACCACACACATAAATATAAGAATGTATATGACACTGCCTCTCTACAAGAATGCATCATCATTTATTAACCAAACCGAAATCCATCTGGAGAAATTGGCACATCCTTGTCGAGCTTTTATTGCTCAAAGGAATGTAGCAGTACCAACCCTCACACCTGCAGAGCCTCCTCTCACACAGCCACATTATGCTGGCACACAGTGTCCCAAGATCATTTTATCTGGGTGGGGGAAGGACAGCCGAAGATTCCAGATCTGGAATATGAACCTCAAGCAGCTTTTTCCAGCTACATAAACAATTACAGCACCTTAAGGCATACTGATCAGGAAGGTCCATCCTTCCTACCACATTATAATGATACATGTTTTCTGTGCAGCCAAATATATGCTTATGTACTTTTTCTTTGATGTTACTCAGACTGAAATAAGGAAATAATTAAGAATTGACCCAAAAAATAACATCCTGCTTGAAGAACAAGTGGTGAAGACTTTTAAAAGTAATATAATGAATGACATGTCAAATGCTTTACAAAGAAGAGTTCGATTAATAAGACTGAACATAATTTCAAGGAATCATGGTACTAAATGCTTAAGATTACTTATACAGAATCTGCAAATTTAGTCTTTCTGTTGCCTAATCTGAAGGCCCAGGAGCAGAGGAAGGAAACTGCAATGAAAGGAGTAAAAAAACAAGCATTTGGAAAAAGAAATTAACAATTTAGCTCTCAAAAAGTAAGAAGAACGTGACCCATCTCCAAGCCAAAGTTATAGAAGAGAAAAAACAACCCCTGCTTTGTCAATTTTGAATATTTTCAATTTTCTACTAGGTACAAAAGGGCAGACTTTCAAAAGTCCCACTGACATCATATGGATCTAGAGCAGCATGGACCAAGTCACTGCATTTCCCCATCTCGGGGCAGAGGCGGCAGCTCTGGGGCAGTGTAGGAGGAGGGTGTGCGCCCCACAAGGAATGACAGTAGGTAAAAGGTGAAGACAGGTACAGACCAAAATGATTATGCACAAAAGAGACAATAAGGAGGTGGACAGATTAATTAAAAAAATAGTCAAGGAGAAGACAGAGGGTTCCAGTGCAAATTATCTTAAAAAAACCCCAAAACCTCACTGGAAGTCTCAAAGCTGGCAATGGAGCATAAACCATCATACACTTGTTTGCTATTTCATATTCCCCAAGAATATGATCTCTCCAAGCCTTTCAACCTGCTGGCTCCTGAGCAGCATGCAACTCCATAGAGCAATTTATCTGACCTATCTTATAATGGTCTGAATCACCTTTGTAGGTGCCTCTTTGCATTGCCTATGGAGAGAGGCTAGACACCCAGGCTAGACTGAATGTCTTAGGCAACTAAAGGTAGAACCCAGCCCTCAGCCCTTTTCATCTTCTCATGAGGAAGTGCACTCTTACATTCATTTTAGTCATCCTGTGCACCCAGCTTGCCTCTGAATTCCCCTGACTTCAGCACTATTGTATCTTCAGACAGCTGACCAGAGCAGATCACAGTGTTCTAAGACAAGGCACTGATTTACGACAGCATCACACCATTTCCAGTATTTCCCACTACATTCCTTGCAGACTCCATACTGCAGGGATCAGTTTGTTTTTTCAAACACTACTGCATATTGTGGTTAAGATTTTTCATTGAGCTACCCATGTAAAACACAAGCACTCAAGTTAAAGGTCTGTGCACAGACCACAAATCCAACAACTTGTGCAAAGAATATTTTTAAATGGCTGTCAGTTTATTTTTTGCTACCCACATCAGAGTCTATTTCCCATTATAACAGCGTCTCCTTTTGCTACAACTCTTCAACCCCCCCCCAGTCCCCTCCAACCTTGACCAGCTTAGCCAGCTTTGTGACACATGCAAGTACTGCCTCTTCGCTGCTTCTTCCACATAGACAAGGAAATCATGGTCACATTTTCACCTTGCCTTATAACTAGTAAGCAGTTTGATGCAGAAATAAGAAAAATTAAATCTTAATTTATTCAGAATCAACAGTGATAAACAATGTTCAGTAAGGTGAACAATCAGGCAAATATTTCATTATGTAAAAGAGGTCCCTCATGTTTAAGAAAACTAATGCTTGGAACCTTACCTTATACTCAGGTAACAGTTAACTCTGTTACCAACAGCAAAATAATCAGCTGCGGTTAGAATGTCTATGCCATGTGGAAAAGTACCCTAGAAACATCATAGGGAAAAGGCAAAAAAAAAATAACAAAATGTTATTTAAAATACTTTCCAAATAGGCAACATTATTGAAAATAAATCTACTACTACTCTCCAAGCCCTGAAAAAAAAAGCACAACAAAAAACAAACCAATTTATTTCCTAATTTATAGTAAAATCACTTGTAATAAAGGTATACAGGATATTGGATATATAAATAGGAAAATACCTGGCTTAACGTATGAGTCAATAATAAACAAAGTAAACAGCAGCAGATAATAAACTATGCAGCAGCTATCTTAACACCTTCAAGTCATAATCAAATATACATTTGGGGAAGGCATGACTATGTATGTACACAAAAAATGATTTCTCTGTAAGGTCTAGATCAATGTAAACATGTTTTCAGTTTATGTGAGGGAACAAGTATCTGCTGTGATTTTTATGAAGTATAAAACTAGATTTAGACACCAAGAAATGCATCACATGTAGGGTATATGGGAGTTCGATTATGTCTATTTGTTTCTACATATATCTTATGACTTACTTATTAATGAACTAAACACTCTGGGGGAGTTTGGCTTTAAAAAGAACACTAGTTCCCAGGCAAAGCCTTAAACGCTGAA
>JAVHNF010076043.1:0-10960 GCA_034783455.1 Micropsitta finschii | reverse complement strand
TAACAGTTCACCACATGTGATTTTACAGTTATCAAACATGCCATGTAGCAAGGCAACATGCAAGAAACCGGGAGAGATGACTAATGAGGCCAGACCTCAGCATGGGAGGACACTGAACTTATGTTTGTAAGAGTCCATGAATACCCAGGCATTTGACTGGCAATTTCTCCAGTGAAGAACATGAGTCTTGCACAGCACAGCTGCCTGAACAGAAGCCCTACAACAGAGCACCATGGACCTTGCAGATGAAGGCAAAGAACATGCCTTAGTCTGCCCCAGCACATGCGCTCCAAACCTTACACTGCTGTTACCACCACCACCATGTACACAATACCTCTTAACCCAAGGCAGCACATCACCAGTGATCAAAGCAGTGACTCTAAGGCTGAGTGATCAGGTTTCCAACAGCGTTTTCCGGTTTACCTAGCCAGACTAGAGTAAAACCAGTGAGCAAACACTTGGTATCTCATGGCACAGAACTCCCCAAACATCCCCACGCCAGCACTCTTGAATAGACAGCCCAACTTGTGCGTGCAAGGCCCCCCACTTAACACTAAGCACTTTTACCCACGTACAAACATAACCGAGTTACTGCAGTTGATTTAACCTGTGCTGCCAAAGACGTACAAGTCTATTGGATGGCCTAAGTCTCAGCAGCTGCTTGCATCCAAGTGTTAAACATTTAATCCCTTTGCCGTTTCCAAATCTGCTGTTCCCCATCCTTCAGCCAGTGATGTTTCTGCAGTGTTTTCATGGCCGCTGTCAGAAGTACAGGAACGCACAGTAAACATCTGGTGCTTCTACTGACCAGAGCACTTTGGGAATTTATCGAGATGCAAAAGCAAGCTGCACCAAAATAAAAGCACATCTGGTAACCCTAGTCCCTACAGGCTGCTTTTTATCACTAACAAAAATATCCCAGTGATGCAATATAAACCAAAAAGTAATTAAAAGGACTGGAAGAGAAAAAAAATACAATAAAATAATATTTCCCTTTCAGTTTAGAAATCTGAAAAACAGAACAGTTAAAAATGGTTTAGACCTTGAGATGTTGTGCTTAAATTTGCTTCTGCATGAGAAAGAATCACAGAGTCAACCAGGTTGGAAAAGACCTATGAAGTCTGCATGGCTACAGAGTTTGTGATATGAAATAGCTTGATCTCAGGTAGAGATGGCACTCAGCGGCTCATGCAGCTCCTCCAAGTGCTCCTTCCTGATCCACAGCCACACACGCTGCCAGTCTGTGTCTCATCTTGTTCTGGATTCACTTGGAACTGGGGCAACTTCAAAAGCGGCAAGAAACTGAACTTGGCACAGAGTTGCCAGCTGAGTGATTTTAAGCCACAGAATGTAAAGATAGACATCTTACTAGAGGATATATTAGTACTTTTAACTACACACCCTAAACACACCTAAAGAATAGGAAGGAGTGCCTACCGAAGAGAAAGAAACACGTTGCTCAAGTTCATATTACTGTAGGTTTTAATACTGCCTCTCTTAAGGGCAAAATGACCTCTCCACTCTAACCTGGGGTACTAAAGTCTAGGTTTACTTAATCTCCAAACTGTATCCCCATCAGCACGGGAGCAGGTTTACTGAGTAACCGAAGTAAGCTGTTTTCAAGGAATACTTTCCTTCTTTGTATTTTTAATGGATATGCCAGCAACCCTGCACTGGAACATTTACAGCATCCTCATGGAGCTGTAGAGCCAAGAACAGACAACATTCCTTTAACTAAAGAACAGGCTCCATTGTTCCCTACCTGAGCTGGTTCATTTCTTTAGACAGAAGAGCAAACAGTGACTCTCACTGGGTTACACGTTAAACAGAAGTTTCCTATATAAGATTTGCACACATACAAGGTGCTGTATTTCCAAGTACCTGCAGTGACGCTTCCATTATATCCATCAGCTAAAAGCCACCTAGGAAAGGTCACACAAATCAAAACGTTAAAACAACAAAAGCAAATTAAACACACATATTAAAGCACAACAAAAAGCACCCAGCAACACCTGTAGCTATATGTAAGCACCTGCACATCACAGCTCCTCTATTTCTGCCAAGACCTCTTCTGTGGCGAGAGTAGTAGGAAGGATCATCAAGCTCAGCTGAGAATCAGGATATGGAAAAGCACACTTTAATTCCACCTTTCCTTTCGCCCACAATGCCAACACAGAGCTACCTCGATAAAAAGTAAATACAAAAGGGCAAGTTTACTGCCCAATAAACAGGCTGCACCCTCAGCTTTCAAACACCCGGTCTCTCCAACCCTTTACAGACAATAGTCAAACTATGTTCCTACTTAAATGTCATGCAGCTTCTTTGCTCCCCAGGGAGAAGAGGATACTTCCTCACTCAAGCCAAGGATTAGCTCTAAAGCCATGTCACAGAAACCACTTGAGGTAAGTGCTAAGCAGCTTCCAGCACCCCTGTCACCATCCTGTGTCCCCGCACCCTGGGTAGGCGCTGCACAGCACACAGCCTGCTCCCAACCTGCTACCTACCTGCTTTTTAGCAAGCAAAGAGATCTTCTATGCTTCAGACATCCTGCCGGATGGGTAACAATGAGGACTTTTCAGGTAAAGCTCTGATCCACAGATGAAGTATGACTTATTAATGTTACCGCATTCCTGCCAAGCTTCCAATAGCAGAATCTCCACTGGTCTCATGCCAGGAAAAATGCCTGCAGCTGAAGCGTTTATCTGAAAGGGATTTATTGAAGTTTAACTGCATTTCTTTTCCCTCTTCCAAGCTTAAGCCGCTTTCTGTAAGAGGTAAGCTATTTACTTAGTCCATCTAGTCTCCTAATTGTTCGGTTCAGGGTGTATACTTCAATCTCACTGCTTCAGCGTGAAGAGGAATTATGCCCCAATACATGTTCTGCAGGCTGCTGTGTTGAAATCCTGCTGCTGGCTTCACATCACCTCCTTCCTCTTCATGCTTTATTTTCTCAAAACCCCATTCAAAATCCTGCCTTATAGAATAAGGTCCCAAAAGACTTGAGGCCGCAGCATTCCTGCTCTAACAAGCAAGCTTCCGGCTCTGCCAAAAGGTTCGGAGAGGCTCGGTTGTGTTGTTTGCTGCCATTCACCAACACCAACAGATCCACACAGCCCCCACTATAAATATTTACTATTGCTAAATCTGTATCACGATCTGACCCAAATGCTCCAGCTGGAATTGTAACCTCCGCACTGAGGGCTCTCTCCAGCCAGACAACCCTTGCCCCCGAAGGCTTGCAATCTCAACGCGATTATTTGTTAAGACAATGACAAGCATGTTTGTGGCTGTGAAATTCAAAGCCAAACACCAAAACCCATCAGGCTTCCAGAAGGAAAAATGGAATTACAGTGTGATTAAAAGTATAATCGAACTTAGCATGTTGATGCACCACTATCTTTGAAAAGGCGTAATGTTATGTCCAGATACATCTATTTACCGTTACAGCATTCCTATACACTGAGCCGTACTCCTTCCCACTGGTTTGGGCATGATGATATCTCCAAAAGTAAGGCACTAAATATTAACAGCTCTTGAAGCCTTTCTTTCCAATGAAACACACAATGAAGCTTCCCTTTCCAGCCAGATACGATTTGAAACAGACAATGAAACCTTTTGAGTATGTACTTCAACCCAAAGGAATAGAAACACAGAAAGGAGACATCTTACCCTATCTCAACGATGGACAAGATGCCGCTCCTGCTCCAGCACTTACCACCTCACCACCGTTACTGCAGCCTTCCCAATCCACTTGCAATAACACTTCTAGCAGCCACATTCACAGACATGCAGTCATGTACCATGTCACTGTCTGACTTTTGCAGACAATGTGCTATCTGCTTGCATGGCCAAATGGGGATACAGGGCCAGAGGCAGCTTTTCTTATCCAGCAGGCAGCCTCCCCTTGCCCCAGGCGCTTGCCATTTGAGCTTGCTTTGGCAAGTTACTCATCACTTAAAGCAGCACAAACACCACTCCTAGCTGCTACAGAAATAAGAGTTGCCTTCTAACTGCAGGAAAACAAAGCAGTCAGGTTTCCTTGCTGCCACTGCTTCATAAAGGTAACATTCACATCCTCCAGCAGGCCCCAGCCAGGTCCCCAGGAGGTTCTGTGCAAGCACAGGTAACCGGCAAGGAGAATTCAGGACGCAGCACTAGCTTCATACTGATCTGAGAGAAGGGTCCTTTCCTGATAAATCATCTTCTACCCCTTCCAACAGCGTGCCAAAAACCTCAGGGGAAACAAAGTGTGAGCTTGTGCAAGTACACACCACTGATTTCAGAGTCCCGGCTCCTCCATCTAAGGCTTTAAGAGGTACAGTCCAACCCCCCTTGCTGCCCTGGTGTCCTGTGCAGAACAAGGCGAAGATGCCGGAGTTGTCCTAAGGCAAACTGTCCTTTACCTTCATTTCCAGCAGTCTTTCTATGGGCACATGTGATGGACGGGGCATTGCTTACACAAGATGAACCAGAAGAAGGGAGCAAACGTTGCTTTTATCTTGTAACAGCACCAGAAAACACCAGTTCCAGGGCAGTGGTGGTGGTGGGAGACAGTATTCCTCTCCCACAGGCACGTGGAGACCTCATCACGCTCCAGAGCATCAGGTCCTGTGTGTCTGCAAACACCCCTCTCCTGGAACGGGGTAGCCTGGAGGTAACCTGCAGCTCTCAGGGGACAGCAGGGATTACTTCAGCTCTCAGTTTGTGTTTCAAAGCGTTGACTCAACACGAAACAACAACACAGGATGGCCACAAATTGCCCACACAGTGACCTGTACCACGTCATAGCTGAATGCAAGTAATCTCTTGATACACCAGATCTATTCATAAGTTTGACTGGCACTGTTTTAACAAGGATCTGCTCAAGAAGCTCAGGACAGCTAGCCAACCACTTTATTTATATGTTCCTGCTATCTCATCTGCACACTTGGACTACTGCCTGTGCGTGTGGGAGTACAGCAATAACATACATATGACTACATTCCCATAAGCCATCAGTTAAGAGTTCAGGGTTTGTCACGGCCAGACCAAAACATGAACGAAACCAGCCATTTAATTCATTATAAAGATCTGTAACAGCCTGTCTTTGACCAAGCATTCTGCTTGCCAAATTATGCCTCGAGTACATTTTCTAAACTGAAAAGTTATGAAAGCCCCCAAATCCATAATAGCTTTTGTTCCCCTTTAGGCTAAACAGCAATTCTAATCTCCATTTCAAGTTCCTCAAAGGCTAACAGTAAAAACCCTTCCTCTCAGATATAAAACCACCAAGCAACTTTGGAATAATGAAACATAACTAAATCATTCCTTTAAATCCTTCACTGGTTGCAGTTTCCCCAGAACAGACTTGCTTTAGTAAACCAAATGGAAAGACCATTCTCTACCCCCATCAAAAAGCTTGGGACCAACTGACCTTGCAGGACAGACCCCAAATGGTGACTTTAAGGAAGCAGGTGATGTGCTACTGCTCTGAGCTCTAAAGTCTTGCCCATGGACACAGCCACATCCACAGCGAAGCAGCCATAGATCATAAGGACTCTGCAGAAATAGAGTCAGATCCTTGCTCATCACACATAAGCAGGCATGAGATGGCTGTGATCAGCCAGACATCATTCTTTAGGCTCCATGGAAAGTTGCAGCCTTGTCACAAAATGGGGCTAAAGGCTTACTGTGCTCTGTCATGGGAGGCAGAACTACTCTTGGGTTATAACATTCTTTATGTGACAGACCGTTGTGGCAATCCTGCTCCTTTCTCATCCTTTCTCTGCCTCATCATGCCATGCATAAAACACCACCATGCTTCACAATACTTGCATTATATGCTCTCTGCTACTTGTATAGCGCTGAGTTCCTGGGTCTCGGTCGGAGTTCCTTCATATTCAAACAAAGAAAGTGATTTTTGGACAAAAAGCTAGATTCTGCTAGCACTTAATATTTATATTGCATAAAAGGTTCCATTTCGTGCTCTCTATCAAAGCCTTACAGCATTATACATTGTGTAATCCTGTCTCAAAGAGATTACAGCCCAAAAAAATCAGCTGAACTGCATAGGATTTCATACTGTATAACAGAGCAGAGTGTTTGAAGAAGGCAAACATTTGAGCTCGACCAGTTACACAAATAAGAACCTTAAAGTCTATGCTATGGGCTAGAAACAGTAATAAATCTCCTTCTATCTTCTACATTAGCAACACTACAACCACAGCAAAAGTCAGAGTAAAGGCATCCTAAAAATGTCTGCAAGTATTAGTAGTGTGTTGGAATTATTCCTTAATCTGGGACTCTATTCTGAAAAGCGATTTAACAAAGATATCATTGAGAGATATAAGTTAGCAGGAAATTTTGCTATTTCCATATGGGCGCACAACTCACAAACAAGATTATTTCTCCTTTTATATTAGAACTTTTCCTTCGGGAGTGTAGCTTCGGTTTCCACATAGAGTTAACCTGCAGATAACACTTCTTAATGCTCTGCATAGGCTTACTTGCTGAAGCTGCACATATTCACTGATACTTGCTTTGTCCAGTCAAGAGAAGCAAGCTGTAATAAACCTTTACTTCCATGCCTAAAGGGAGAAGATACAACTGGCTGCATATGTACAAGAAAAACACAATGACTAATCATTAAGTGGCTTTAAGACAAAGCCAAAAACCCCATCAAGAATTAAAACACTCACGGAGGTAAAGGCCAACGGGCTTAGACAACAAGATCTCGAGTTGAATAAATACAAGCAATAATGCTATTGTGACTCATTTATTAGGGAATCTTTACTACCTCCAGTTAATAAAACACAATAGTGTGATGATGGCACACTTGAAGTTTTCCTGTTACATCAAATTACTTCTTGTTTTCTGGATTGCTGTTTGTAAGCAGCTGCAATTTGAACAGAGATCTGAATAAAGATCCTTCTACTCCCTCACTGTAACACGGACTCACAAGTTGACCAGCAATGAGCAAAACCATAAGCAGATGAACATGAAATATTCAAGCTTTCCAGGTTAGCCTTACATTTAAGCTTTTTAATTAGGAACTCTACACCTCCATAGTCCAAGGCAAAGGTCAGCAAGGAACAACCAACCAGGTTATGTCACCACCAGCTATTAGTCTTCTCCAGTCCTCCTCTGAGGCAGCCGTCACTGTTCAAGCCACAACAGACTACAGGTCTGATTCTCCTAGACAAGGTCCCCCTGCCAACTGTAACACCATCTCACCAACCACTGCAGGGCAAACTGCTTCTTCTTAGTAACTGAAGCCACTGAGAACCCACAGGATATGAACCTACAAATCACCACAACCAAACACGGCCAAAACATAGCGGCAAGGCACAGTTATTTCTCTATAGACACAAGCTAAGGGGATTTTCTACTGTTTTCTTTATCCTCTAATGCACAAAACCAAAATGCCGGCAGCATGTTCCTTGGTAGAAGCCCAAAGACCACTTAAAAGCCTCGATTTTCAAAATGTCTTAGACTACATAACTTATTTCACTACTTCCCCCCCTTCAAACGAAGTACAAAAGCAGCTTTAGTTTCCTCTATGACCCCTTCTGACTCTCGGAACTCCTGCGGGCAGACAAGAACACCAAGAGCTTGTATCTGGCATTAACTAAACATATTTAATTTATGACTTACACTTAACATTACAAAACACATATAACACGAACAGGTCTTACAGATCAAGCCATCTTTCCACCGTTAGCAAATGATGCCATTTACTCAGTCATCACAGTCCAGATCAGACCAGTGACACAAGCAATACAATTGCACGTACTGAAGAACTACTGAAAACTCACTAAGCAAATTAAAATCCATCTCGTAAAACATTCCATAGGAGTCCTCTGCTGCAATATATCATCCGTGTTTCAGACTCTGCAGTCTAAAGTATTTAGCTTCTTCTACAACAAAGTATTTAACTTGTGTTGGAATGACTGCATGCAGGTGAAAACATGGCATTCACGCAAGAGCCATAAAGTATCACACTTCACATTGCTTCTTGATGCTGTTCTGAAGAGCTAATTCGTAGCACCTATGATTTTTAACGGCTGTGTTTTCATCTGTTCCAAGATCCAGTATCCCGACTTTACGCTTTGCCAGATTAGTGCTGTATTAAGCCAGGGATGCAGCCTGGGGAAGTACAACTGAGCTGTTACTTTTATCCTTGCTCAGAGTTTCAAAGGAAGTCCACTCACTGGTCCCATCTTTGGGCCACGAATGGCTTGACCACAGATTAACCATACAAAGACAAACTTGCTAAAATGCTTGATCGTTTGCTCAGGTTTTATAACTTTTACTGAATCACATTGTGATGCTCTTGTAAAAAGAGGGAGAGAGAAGTCTTAAAACAATTCTGACCGATGCCTTTCCACCAAAACTCTTGGACAATGCAAAGACATGGGTCACAAGACACATCCAGGAGCTGACTGGTTTCCTTTGAGCACATACACATGTTTTTGTGTGGACACAAACAAGAGCTCTGCTCTTCAAGTGACATCTCAGGATCATCCTCAAGCAGACACAGCCAGCACAGCTGGGCAGCTATCCTAGTGCTTGGAGACGAAAGAGAAGCAGCAGTGAAATAACCCTCACAGTCATGCGTGTACCTATACCTCTTCCTCTGTCCATTAGTATCCATCCAATGCAATTGTCACACACAGAGAAGCTGTTAGTGTGCCTGCGTATGTAACCTTGAGAGGAAAAAAGGGAAAAAGGGAGATAGAAACATTTGTAACTCTCAATTTGAGAACAGAGAGAAGCTTTCTCCAAAAGGAGTGTCAGGAGGTAGTTAATAAAGAAAATTGGAGACTTTTGCTTGTTAAAGAACACAGCTAGGCTTTATTCCTCCCACATCTTCCATCTCCTTGCTCCATTCCATTCCTCTCCCCACTTCTGACGACATCAATCCTCAGATAAAGACCGTACGTTTTCTCTGCAGATCAATTCAAGAAGAGAAACCACTCAAGTATGAACACTGAACAGCTGAATGCTCAAACCCAGTTCGTTACTGATCCGTCTTTATTCTGTTTGCAGATCAGCTCGCATGCCCTGCAATCAGAGGCACAATGGCACATTTTAGCATGCAGGGTGCATTCTCCCTTTATCACCACCTCCCTTTCGTACACACCCCCTCAAGTGTTCCTTCAGCCGGCACTACGCTCCTTCTCACATTAAATATAGAAACAGATCTCTGAATCACCAGTTCCTGTTGTTGAAAGTAGCTAGAAACAGATGTTACAGCAAAAGAAGTTTCCTAGTAAACAATTATAGAATGATCTGCCCACCATGTTAGACCCCATTGCTACAAAATGTATTTAAATCCTAGAACCAGAGGTTTTACAGATTTATATGGAGCTCCCCGGATTCCCTGAGTGCCCAATACTTCCTAGAAACACATTAATTCTTGCCCATAATGGTATCATGCAGCAGCAAGTTCCAGAGATTAACCGTCCACTATAAAAAGAACCCCTCCACAAAGTGATGCTCATAAACTCATTGCTTGTGAGCCTGCTGCTGCACTTAGCCCATTCCACTCTGCTTTTCCTTGGCGTTTCCTTAGATGCTCCTTCAAGAAGAGGAACAGAAAGATCTGAGCTTTGCAAGAGAAGAGCAGCACAAAGACTCCGAAACTGGTTATGGGCGAGAAAGATCAGGTCCAGAGAGAGGAGAGCAGAGTTCAGACAAGCTAATCCACCCTGCACGGAGGAATCACTTCCTAGCATAAGCAGAGTGGAAATGCATCCATGTTTTCCAGTTTGAGACCATGCATGGTTAAGAAACTGTCGGCAGCCACTTGTGGACCCCAATTTCTTCTGTCGCTCTCGAAATACGTAAGAGAGGAGCTACGTATCTCGCACCAAGTGGCACCATCCATGTCTATGCCTCACGTGTATGTGTGTATATACATTCATGCAATACATACTTTCTCTCAGAGAGGCCAGTTAGTGCTCAGTCATTCAGCACCTGAGGAACACTCTGTTCTGCAGGTTTGTACAGCCCCACATATGAATTACTGAAGCCAGGGGGATGCCACAGACCACTCTACTCAATTATTCCTGTATTCAGCCCAGAGGACCACATAGAACGGTAAGCCAAACCTTTGTTTGCCTAACGTAACACCGTCAGAACAGCTTTCAGCCCTGGGAAGAACATTCTGTGTGGAATCCACCACCTTCCTTTGTCATTTGTTTGTTCCAGCACTTACGCTCTCTCACCGTTACAAATCAATGTCTTATTTCCAATTGCCCAATCTCAGCTCCCAGCCATCAGTGCTGTGCTACGCCTGTTTCTGTCAGCCTTATAGCCCCAGCATTCCCTCCTTCAGAAGGTGCTTCCCACCAGTTATCAAGTCACACTATTTATCTATCAACAAACAACAGATCCAGCAACAGAATGAGCTTTTCAGGCTCTCCTTGTGCTACCTGAACACCACCCTGCCTTCAGCTATCTCCTCTGACTTTTTTGAGCCCACACTTTCAACAGGCTGTTCAACAACCCACAGTCATACACAGTTCACCTTCTTTTGCCTATTGCCCCTCCTTACACACCCAGACTTACACACCTTTGCTGTCCTGTGGGAGAGGAGTCCAAACGGATTCCTCACTGCATCCCCCAAAACAGCCTTTTCCCCAATTCTGCCAACTACATTGAAGTATGATGCCTGCAGGCACCATGATCTTGCACCAGCCTGGATGCAAATGCACTCTGGGTTGAAAGCAGCTCACCAGGATACTCAGATTTCCCTGCACAAGCTGCCTTATCCTTTCTTACCATGCTGCTTAGCATGATATGGCCTGCTAACTGTATCAGCTGTCCTTGTCTTCAGGTACTTGATGAAAAGGTCCAATGGAATCCGGCCTCACCTCAATCCTTGAAACAGATTTCTAGAAGCATTCCCATTTGATAATGATTCACCATCAGTGACTAACTCTTAAATATCAGTTAGTAAGTTCTTAATGCATTTACT
>JAVHNF010076036.1:0-14365 GCA_034783455.1 Micropsitta finschii | reverse complement strand
TAAGAGTAGAGGCATTGAACTTTTTATTATGATTCTCTCTAGTGTTAAAGTCTGTAATTTTGGTTTTAGGTCAAATAACTGGCTTGGCAGGAAGTGCTAGAATAAACAGGATCAAATGCTGTTCTGTTGAAATACAGCATATATATATCATATATATCATATCAATATAAATTATCAGGTAAATTAGTATATTTTAAATGCTTGAAAGGGTTAAAATCTAGTGTTAAAGAAGAAACATGTTTAGAAAAAGAAATTATAGTTCTAGTACAGAACAATGCAAAATGAAAAATAGAACTAAATACTCTTTGAGCTGCAGGGAAGCCTGGGTTCTGGAAAGATTTAGACCAGAAACCACAGTTAGCATAATGAGCATATGTTGTGTTATGATGCTTTTAAAAAATCATGGGGTTTGGGGGTATATTGAGTAGAAAAATTTCCCAGTGAGAATGAGTCACTCCATATTTGTTCTTGAAATAGCTACATTAAGAATAGGATGCTTTCTTCCTGTTTTCTCCATACCTGAAAGCTGTTGGTAAACTGGAGAGCAAACTGGAACTCTAACAAGTCTTAACAAAGTCAATTTTCCTTTCCTTAAGGTTAACATACTTAATATGAAGTATCTTAACTTTATATTAAGTATATAATATAAAGTCAGTTAATGACTATGGCTTATATTTGACTACTGAACTTTTACTCCATGTCAGGTTGTTTTGGGGTTTTTTTGTTTGTTTTACTTTTTATTACTGAGCATCCCTTCCATAGGCAGAGCCCATCAATAAAATAATTTTCCTTGATTTTATGATGTAGTCAGGTTGACCTCTCTGAATTCACCACTCAATACTTGCAGCAGCACCTGTGGCACAACAGATCATTTCTGGATTTATAATTCACTAAGCAATACAGAACAGCAGCTGTATACTTATTTGGGGCAAATAAGAGAACCAAGTGGCTGCTTTGCTGTCAAGACACACCTAAAAGTTTTAGGTCTTACAGTTCCAGCTACACTACCAACTAGTTTCAACTTTAAATAACTGACCAAACCAAAGCTCTCCCTAAGTATACAAAAAACACTTAGTAAACTAGACTACGAAGATACGATGTCACAGCTGATAGCATTTCCTTTGATAGAATTATTCCATTGGTTTACAGAATGTATCTATGACAATACAATTCTTTATTTCATATAGGGTCTAAAGCAATACATTTTGAGTTGGACAGAGATGATAAACATTTCAAGAATTATCTGAAGGCAAGAAAAGCAAAGAGTTATAACTGACCCCTGATCTAAGAGAATCACAATTGAAAGAGGACTGAGAATTTAGATAGAACATGTTGTTAATTAGAATTTCCTCTGGGAAACATATTTTGTGCACTTGCATTAACAGCACTTTCTGCTACAAATCATCTCACTACTTTTTGTAGTGGTGCTAATCAGCCTAACCGGAGATACCAGATTTTGGTGCTAAGTAATTTCTGTTTGTCGTGGTTTAAGCCCAGCCAGTAGCTCAGAACCATGCAGCCACTCTCTCACTCCTCCCCTTCTGCCCCCAGGACACTGTTGTAGGGGATATGTATTCACCAGTCATTTTAGTGGTGCTCCACCATATGCCTTTAGAATCCTTGTGCCTTTTTTACAGACTGAAAGCATAAGATCTGTTTTCACATGTCTTCATCATTCCTAAATGAATTCCTAAATGAATGCAACTTTTTAGAAAATCCTCCATACAGAGCTTCATCTCCAAACCTCCTCTCCAGATGGAAGACATCAGACTGCAGGGATCAGAGTCTTAATGTGCAAGAGCTTAAAATATTCAAACCATTTTTAAAATTCTAAATTTTTAATGCTTAAAATACCATTTTCCAGCAATCCAAGCTGCTTTCCCGAATCCAATGCCAAGCTGACTACATTTTCTTTGACAACGAACATAAAAGACCTACAGTACTGAAAGCAACAGAACCACAAAGCTCTAAAATGTTGCTCAATTAGTTTGAGAGGCTTAGAACTATTTTGTGTCTGTTAAATTTAATGTTTTGACAAGAAAAAAGGCATACATACTTTGTGTTACTAGTATTCTGGGCAATAACTGACTAGAGGCAAGTAACAGCTCTGAAACTGAAAAATGCTTTAGTGCACAGCCTTCCCTTTGGTAGCATTATTTCCCATTCAGAAGTACTCTTTCTGGCTGTACCTGGGACTGGGATACAGAAGGTGACCTTTGCCAACTGCAGCAATTTCTTTCTCTGGGACAACATTCATTCTGTCCACAAGGTTTCCTACTGTTGAGCTCTTGATAGGGTTTCAGCTCTATTTATGAAGCTCTATTTATACCAAGAAGGGAACTATTAGATGGTTTATGACAAGACTGCTGTGCAGATTTGGTACCTACCGTGATTTGTGTCACCCATTTGAGCCTCAGCCATAAAAAAAAAAGCTGCATTTTTTATCAAGAATATTTGTGAATATATAACTGCTCTGAAGACATATGACCAATAAATAATTCAAAGTTATTTATGTTCCCTGCAATTTTCTTATACACCTACCACCTTTTAATGTTTAGTTGGCCTAGAAACAATATTCTTTATGGCACTTCTAGTACAAAAATGTTTACTGACTGGCAGTAGACTACTGATTACCACTGTGATACCTTGAAAATAAACTGGTCCATCCCCCCCCCATCCCCCCCCGCAATCTCCATCTGCTTTGCTTTCCAATCTGCCATTATGCATTAAGAGAGACAAGAAGCCTTGAAAGAGAGAAGCCTTGTTTTGCATTTTAAGTCCCTAAGATGTCCATTTTTAATTATTCATTTCAATATCATAACAATGTGATTGACTTCATTATTCCCTTTTCTCTCCCTCTCCCCCATCCCTTCATTTTCTTTTCAGCTCCATATCCATTTACAGTCCTAAGGAGAATCCTAACACATTTGATGCTGCTGCTTTCTTCAAGTCAGTGGGAAATTTCCTGGGAATCTTTGCTGGATCATTTGCCATGGGATCTTCTTATGCTGTTGTCACAGCTTTAATATCCTTTATGGCTTGTTTTCAGAGAGAAAATCTATAGATGTTCAAAAAAATGTGTGATATCTAAGACCAAACATCCTTAGTTTGAGCCTTAACCTTTCCTCTGGTGATTCAAGACTTCTCAAACAAACTGTCAAATTGCCAGGAAAGTTTATTTGTCAGAAGCCACAAAGAATTACTTTTTTTCAGCATTAGGCAAGACTCTGGTCTTTATTTTACTATTTATAAATAATTAAATTTTTAGGGAAGTGTTTTGAAGTATTTTTGAGGTTAAAACACTAGACTACACATCCAGTCAGTCAGTTTACCTAAGAAATAAAAGGCATATTTGTTATCCTGCATTTTTACTGTAAAATTCAACTGTAGAAAGAGCAGTGATTTTCATGTTTCTTGCATTGATGCAAAGGTAAATAAATGCCAGTTTGTTTACAAAACTGGAAAAAAATTACTTACTTTCCCGTTTTCCTGGGCAAAGAATATCAAATGCAACCAGTGAGGCACCAATTCAAAACTCATACAAGTACTTGAAATAGCTGACTTGTAGAATTCACCTGTTTAAAACCTCCTCTGAATTTTCCTCTTTAAGATAATTTAGGTGTGCAGTTTTTCCTGAACTCAACATGTATAGGTGGTGGTGGGGGGTAGGTTGCTTTCTTTCATCCTTTATCAGGTTGGGGGCAATTTTCACTTACAAAACATTTGGGATTTTATTTTTCCTTAGTAATCTTTTCGCACTTGACAAAATTTACAAAGCTGCATGAGTTTCCTATTTTGGAAACAGGTCTGTTTTTCCTCCTGTCCTGGAGTGCCTTCTTGTCAGCAGAAGCTGCTGGTCTTACAGGTAAGCGTTGCATCGTACTGAATAAAAGCAGTTTCATAATATGCCTCTAGTATGGGAAAATGGTACATTTATTTTAGGCATGACATCATCCATAAAGCTTCTAAAACCCAGTTACTACGTTGAAGATAGTTTCATCTTTAAGAACAAATCTGTAGAGACACTGAACAGCTCTTCCAGACAGACTTACTAGATCAGGCTAAAGTCCTTCTTGCTTATGTTCCTTACATTGTCCCATTCCTATTAGTCCCACTATGCCACTATTAATCCCACTGTTTTCTGCCCAGCTATAGGACCAAAGATGTTGGTAAGTACGAGGAAGCAAAAACACAGTGCCACGTGACTGTCAGAGACTGTGTGCTCCTCTGCTTGCACTGCCTGTCCTAGTCTCTCCTTTTTCTATTAATGACTAAACAGAGGACAGAGCCATCCTCAACACTGTCAGTGGGTTGCAGCCATCTCTGGATGGATTTTGGTTTTGGGTTTTTTTTTTAAATTACCTTGTTCAGTGCACCTATATAAACACCTTTTGCAGCAGGAGGGGTACAGTCACGTCACAGGAACAGGTAGAAAGACATGCGATCTGATTGTTTTTTTCATTAACACTGAGAAAGGAATTGTACAGTCACAGTCAAGTACATACCCAGGGACTGCATTACAGAGTCCACAGGAGTTTAGGCAAAAATTGAAAATGGGTATAGTTTGCCTAGGCAGCAACCTATTGTATAGTTTGA
Source organism: Micropsitta finschii (assembly GCA_034783455.1). Classification (NCBI taxonomy): domain Eukaryota; kingdom Metazoa; phylum Chordata; class Aves; order Psittaciformes; family Psittacidae; genus Micropsitta; species Micropsitta finschii. Next base: position 9,769 of record JAVHNF010076036.1, on the reverse strand, counting down.
TTTGAAAGAGCAAAGTTGGTAAGACCCTGGTCATTTTAATGTTCTTAACCTCTGAAATCTAGTGCTCTAATTAAAGTCAGGGAAAGGTAGGGGAAAAAAAACTGCTTAATAGAGTGTTAATGCAGCCCATGCTGTTTAGTTTGCAAAATTGTTCAAAGTTCTTTGAAGCCAACAGTTATATTTTTACTGACTTTTATGGAGCCAACATGTTAGTTTTTTAATATTAGCCACACAATCTTACTATTTCCAAATGGATATTAACTTCTGCATGTTTGGCAACTTTGCCTTATTAAATATACGATTTTGCATCCTGGTTACCGCCAAAACCTTCAGGCCAATGAATAAAAAGAGGGACACATGGACTAAACAAAAGAGTGATATTTCATCACATGGATGAAAATCTGATACCAGCTGAAATAAAAGTCCATTTTCTGTTTTAACGGCTCTGTGCTGGTTTGGGCTGGATAGCCAGTATGGGGCTGTGTTTTGGATTTGTGCTGAAAACAGTGTTGGTAATCTAGGAATGCTTTCGTTATTGCTGAGCGGTGCTTACACAGAGCCAAGGCCTTTCTGCTCCTCTCCCAACCCCACCCCGTCATCAAGTAGGGTGGGGGTGCACAGGGACTTGAAAGGGGACACAACCAGGACAGCTGACCCCAACTGATCCAAGGGATATCCCATACCATATGATGGTATATATATACCGTATATGGGATATCCTAGCATATAAAGCTGGGGGGAGAAGAGGGAAGGGGGAAGACGTTTGAAGTGATGGTGTCTGTCTTCACGAGTCACCATTATGTATGATGGAGTCTGCTTTCCTGGAGATGGCTGAAACACCTGCCTGCTGATGGGAAGCAGCAAATGAATTCCTTGCTTTCTTTGTGTGCACAGCTTTTGCTTTACCTATTTAACTGCCTTTTATCTGAACCCATGAGTTTTCTCACTTTTAGTCTTCCCCTATCCCACCAAGGGAAGGTGAGTGAGCAGCTATGTGGGGCTTAGCTCATAGTTGCCAGCTGGGGTTAAACCACAACAAGCCCTTAAAAATGTGACTTGATTACTAAAAAAAAAGGAAGCAAAGAAGGGTAATAGATAATCACTTGCCCCTAATTGGGGATACTGACTTCCTAATCCAGTGGCATCCAAGAAAAGTCTGTTTAAAAATACATTCCTAGAAGAGAACAAGGATGCTATGTTTCAGCAAATGCACAGATGAGAAGTTATACATTATACCCGAAAAGTGGATATGTAAGGGAAACACTAATATCTTTCACAGCCTGCACCAAAGGTAATTTCCATTTCTTGGGCATAGGAACAGACAGTATGTCCAGCCAAAAAATAATTGGCGTGTCTTTTTTGTGTATTGCAAATGTGATGACAGACAGCAGAGTCTCTCCTCATAGTCACTCTGAAAAGCTATTCCTTTCTCTTTTCTTTTGGAATCTATAAAATATCTGGAAGAAAAAACTTAACTATTAACCACAGATGGGAAGGAATTTTAAATTAACAGAGGAAGAGCCAAAGAAAGAGACTGAAATCAAAGTAAAGGTCTAATTTAAGGAAAAAAAAAAAAAAGAAAGAAAATTATTGGGAAATTTATCTATTTCGTATAAATAAAGGACTTGATGTAGGCATAAAAAGCAGAATTGCTCTGCCGACACACAGATTGCAAGGAAACATATCAAGCCCTTTTGGGTCTGTCACTAGCCTTTTTTCCGTGGGTGTGTTCTGAGTTTCAGGTGCAGATTACTTAATCATACTTTTGTGAGAAGGCAAAGTTTAATCTTGAAAGTTTCATCAGTTGAGTCTTTCTCATTTAGTTTCTGTGAAAGGCTTTTGTTAGAAGCTGTCAGAGTGGAAAAAAACTCTTGGAGCCCTTTTTATAGCTTCAGAAGTTCAAAGCTGTGTTTTGCAAATGCATTGATTTTATTAGCACTGTGCTAACACTACACTTTAGAGTGGTTATTTTTAGTTGTCTGGTTTAACCAAGTTTTATATTGCTCTCATCTCTCAGCCTCATCTGAAATAGCTCCAACTCCCCTCCTTTCAAAATATTACTTTAAACATCCAGTTCAGCAGGAGAATTACTGTACTGGTTAAGAAATCTGTGAAAATGCAGCTATTGTGTGCCCACATTGGTATGTTATGTATGAAGTACCTGTTGCAGAAGGTGTGGGGAGCCCAGGGAAAAGTCTGTTACCCTTCTGAACACGGCTCTTAATCCACTGACTCTATCATTTCCAATCTTTTCCAACTTACTCCCTTTGTCTCTCTTAATACATACGCCTAGTTTTACAGTCAAGTGTGTTTATCCTCAAAAGCAATTATTAGAAGCAAGAGCACATCATAACCATGCAACACTGCTTGACCACTCTATTCAATTAACTAAATTCCTAGTTTGTAGTCTTCTAACTTCACTAGACTTGCTTCAAAAATTAACTTGATCCATTGTACACTTATGCGTATACTCACCTTCATTTTGTTTGGATACTGTGTTTTCTCTGTTAATTCTTTCTAAATGAACTTCAAAGTTTAACACTAGACATAGATATTTCCCTGTAGCTATTAAGTAATATAATTGCAAAATAATTTATTCTTACAATGCCTTCCACACTAGTTCTTCAATCACTATGAGTCGTTTGAAGTCTAATATTGAAGTTCATCATAATTTATAAATAATTTATAAATAATAGGCTATACTGGTTTTGTGTAAGTATAGTAGGTGGTAGAGCTCACTTGGTTAGCTTGCAGATTTTTAAAATAAAATACAAATGGAGAGTAGAACAAGTGGACGTTTTATAAAATATTTTATTCCTCTACCTCAGGATATCTCATGATATAGAACACCCAATGTATGGATGTGAAAAAAGGATGTGATCAAACCGGCAAATCAAAATAAAAATCTGGGATGACTACACAATAATTGTTACACTGATAAATTTAAATTACAAATTAATGGTTATTAATCTTATAGCTATATCATCAGGCTGTGACATATGCATGATGAATTGATTCTGATAGAGTAGAATCTAATTTGTGCACTTCCCGATTTGCCCTGAAGTCTATCATTTCTGACTGCAGAGCAAAGTTGTAATAATAGAGTATTATAATAAGGACAGTGTTGCTTTAACTTTCAAACTTCATTACAGAGTATTTACTAGCAGGATCTTAAAAAAAAAGTAAAATCATAAATACTTGGTCATTACTCTGAGAAAGATTCCATGATGTGCATGGTCATTTAATGTTCACCCCAGTTAGACCTTCTCCATCTACAGCTGTTTGAACTAAGTAGCCATTCAAATAAAAAGAAACTAATATACCTGTGAAAAAGCACTCAAATATATGTATGTGAATTTATTTGCATGTATGTAATTAATAAATGCATACTTCAAAGTCATGTAGAATCTATCAGTGCAAAAGCATCAAAAGTATGGCCAACGACCTCTAAGTTTGACATTCCAAAGACCTGTTCTATGAAGCCAAGAAAGACAATAGATCTTGAACAAAAAAAATCTTGGGTGGGTTCATCTTTATTCCTTTACTGGTTTTCAGAGCCCAGCCCAAAATTCTTGTTTTCTGATCATTATAAAGGAAATAGCTTGTGATAATAAATTACTGCTGCTTCCTTACCTTCAGCAATTCTTGACTGAACATTTTGTGATATATTTCTGACACTTGCCTTCTTATTCAGGGGCTCACAGGAGCACAGAGTATACCTAGTGAGAAAGCTTTTATTGTAAAGATATGGTAATAAGAAGCAGCTTATTATGACTGATGTACCCAGGACATGTCTGGAGATCTGATCTCTTACTGCATCAGTTTTGTGCTACCTTTGCATCTTCCCTTATTTAAAATGTTGCAACTGGTTATTCTTGTATCACTCTCAGAAGGTATCTACCCAAACATTTCTGACTGCAGTTCCAAGCGCTGTGAGCATAATGCAGGTTGGTACCTGATTGGCTTTAGTTCACAGAGCTGACATAACTCAAGAAAAGGAAGTTATTCTGGGTTTTAAATTCTAAACTTTGTGGTTTTCTTTCCTTTCTTTGTAAGTGATGTGCCATGTTGTGTTGTACAGAGAAGTAGACAGGCTTCTCCCAGCAATAAGGATGATTTGACCTTGACTGCTAGGTCAAAAGGAAAGAGACCTCAACTGCCTTAAGCTGTAGTTCTGCCATCCTAGGAGGGAAGGATGAAATTTAGGTCTAATTAGATAGGTATTAGCTATTCTTAGATATCTATTCATAGATAAGTAGATAGAATTTGGACTGCTGTGTAGATTCAGGTGACAACTGGGCTACATTGCTATGAGTTACTAATCTGTTACTTGCCTACAGACCTTCAGAGATGGCTCTAAACTCAGGTGGACTCTTTACTTCAGAGGAAGCTCTAGACATACTATAGTGACATATAAGCTAGATCCAATACCCTGTGTAGTTTCAGTTATCCCATTCAACAGCATCACTTGACCAGACTATGCGCATATTTGAGTTAGTGCTTGGCTTTGACTAATTTAGGTCCTGCTGTAGAGACACCCTTTTAGGACAGTAAGAGAAAAAGAGAAAAGTGGTTTTTAGAGAAAAGTACATATTCCAGCACAGAGCTCTATCTGAGATCAATGATCAGCTGCATAGCAGTGAAGCCTTACTGCTAGTGAATAGGTTCAGGATAAACAGGTAAGCATTCAGTGTATCTAGAATAAAACCTGTTATGTCTCAGCATAGGAGTTCCAATTCAAATTGAATTCAGCAATTTATTTCTGGTTATAACAGTACAACACTGAAACTCAGGTCTCAATTGAAGCAGCCAGGTGCAATACCAATGATCAGTCCTCATATGAGGGCCTAAAAAACTCTCTCAGCCCTGTCTTTTGTTGCTTTAAGTCACTTCAACATAAAATCAATCTCAGACAACTCCAGAGATAAAAGCTTCATGAACAAAGGACCAGCTTGGGTTCTGCATTGGCTCAGGTCTGGTGAAAGAAACCTTAAATCTTTGCTTTAGTATCAAGAAAATGATTTGTCATACTTCATACCCTCAGTGAAAACAGACTGAATAGGAGTATTGTTCCTACTGGGTTTATAGCCTTATTATTGCAACAATTTGATGCAGAACACAGTGCCTCATTTCCTGCCACTCACAAAATCAGTATGCACTTGGATGTGCCCAGTAACTGCTGTAGGGGTACTCTGACATAAATATGACTCCAAAGTAAATGACATACCAAAGTAAACATTATCTGACTTAAATAATTTCTCTATTACCCAGTACTCATTATTCTCTTTTTCACATATTTCACTGTCACTGATGCAGATTTTGTTGCTTGTTTTACTGTGGCATTTGCAGAATATTGTGCATCGTTAAAAATGCATCTGTGAAGCTCTGGAATGCTTCGAATTTTGGATGAAAATCAGTCAGTTTACCTATAGATCTTTTCAAATGGAGTTATACATTTCATCCACTCCCTTGTTAGATGGAGGTTGGATCATTTGTTCATTCTGAGTTCTTTTTTTTTTACCACTAAAAGACCTGACAGCTGGAAACATAATGTTAGTTTTATTCTCTTAGATTAGCAAATTCTGAAGTTTAAATTGTAGACAGCCACTTCCAGGTTTGCATTAAAAGCACACTGTACCTGTTGGCCTTCTATGACAAAAGACAAACCTATTTACAGTTTCTCTCTTGGCACCAGATATTGAAAAACAAGGATGTGTTATATTTTGCCTATTTGTAAAATTATCCAAACCAAGATTTGTCTTTTGGAGACAACATAGGAATTGTTTTTAGATTAACACTTGTAAATTAATGCTTACACTATCATGTTAATGTTCACATCGCCAACAAAATGTTTTTAAAGATACAAGTTACTCCTTTCTCCTATATTATCTTTTGATATTACAAGCTTTTGTCCTAACAACAGTTTCAACTACAAATATTTGGCAAAAGTAATGTATGAATAATTTCTCTAACTGTATTAACAACCTATCATTATTTCTCTGTGTTACGAGAAGAAAAAAAATAAAATGTTAGGATTTTAGTTCTAATAAAACCTTTTCAAAGAGGTTGAATTGCAGGTGAAAGTTTATCGTGACTATAACCATTTTATTGTGAGTTATTGAAAAAATTCACTAACTTCACTAATAAACACAAGCAGCTGTATTGCACTTAACAAGCAATCACACATTTCCATTAAAAATGTTCCCTGCTTATTTTAGGTGAGTAATTAAATAAATCAGCAATTATAGTACTAAGTATCTTAGTAATTACTAAACTTGCCACTTAAAAATGAAACAATGTGACAGCACTGAAAAAGTGAGCTAAATCTCCAACATCCCGAAATTAAAGCACTGAGAAATAAGGACAAGTCAAAGGACCATCTCACTTTATCTGCCTCCCTGCATCTAATAAATACTTTCTGTTTCCAATCTCAATATTATCATGTTTGGTCTTGCCTGTTTCTCTGTGAAAGAAAGCCTGCAATAATTTAATTACCTAATTAATCTGCCATATGCCATTCATACAATAGTTAGATACCCAGCTAACTTCAAAATCCAGCTTTGATAGCCTTACAAAGAAATCCAGGTTGTTTTAGCATTCTAACTAAAAAGTTCTGTGTTTGCCTCTTTAGGTACTTCTCTGTCCTTTTTTGTTGCATTAACATGTAATTGGTCACTACTTTTAAGTAATCATTTTTATGGCAATGCATTACAAACAATTTTCTCCAAGCCTTTTAATGAACCATTCATTGTGAAAGGCATGGCTGGTGCATATTCAGCCTTCAATTGCTGCAATTGAAATATTCCATAGCATTCCCCCAGTCTTCCCTGGAAACAGGGTATCTGGTTTCTACACTTGCATAATTGCATGGTTCAGATCATTTATTCCTATTGTAAAATTAGATTTAGGCTATTTTATTCCTCATGTCACTCAGTTCTCTCACTACCCGTAAATAACAGTTTCTTAGCAGTCAAAAAACATTTTATAATCATAGTTGAATTTAATAGTCAATATTAAAAATGCAAGACTTGGCATGATGATTCATCTAGAAGAAACTGAATCAGAAGCTCTTATCTCCATTTCTGTTACTGAGCCCAGAGCTAGTGATACTTAGCAGTATTACTGATTGGCTGTATATTTTTTTACTGAAATTTCATTGTTTGAGCATTCCATTGCACATTATTAATGCCTTGAGAATTTTTAAACTCCCCAGATCAGTTCTGCACAATCAAATACACTTACTGATAAAAAAGGTTTAGATGCATTGAAGCGAACAATTAGACCTCAGAAAAACATGAACTTCTTGGAATGTATTTAGGAAGTAACAATCTCACTACTCCTCACATTGTGAAGAAAAGTCTTAGTGTAGTTATAAAAAATAAATATCAAAATAGACATAAGAAAATAAATATTAAACAACAAAGGCACAGCAGTTAAAGCTCAGTGCAATTTCTCTTGCCTACAGAGACTGTGTTCTGTAGAAGTAGTACAGGTAAATTTGCAATATAAAGAGAACCCAGAAGCAAAGAAGATGTCCACTGTGGTTTGTGGGGGAAAAAAAGATTTGCTTTCTGATTTTATTTCTGATGGCAGTTATCCCTTGTGCCAAATTCATCTCAGAATTTTGTATTCCATACTTTTTTCTTCCATCAAAGGCATATTAATGCCAGGCTTCAGCTCTTCCCAGAAACAAGAGGGGCTTGCAAGTAAATGAAGTTGGATTTTATTGGACAATACTTTCATGATTAGCAATCCAAAGAGAGTCAGAAATATGAGAAAGGCATGGTAAGGTAATAATTACTTTAACTGGTAGATGGCAATGTGTAGTACCCACTCACACACACACGCATTCGCACACTCCCCTCAATGAAGTAGTTTCAGCATTGTCTAAATTTTTCCTTTGCCATGTTTCCTTATCTGTACAATGCTTTAGGGGAGGAGGATAAACCTGTTAAAGAACTTACCGAGGCACCAGCACTTTCCCCTGGTACTTGCTCAGCACATTGCCACCCATTTTTTCCTGTGACCATGTGAAGCCTGGCCTGCTTCTATTAATCCTTTTGAAGTAGCAGATTGTTTTATATCAGGTTTACCATGCTAAAGCCTGCAGCAGTGTAGATTCTGCCCCCTCACTGAGCCTTTTCTTGACAGCCTTTGTAAATTCAGGAGAGTCACCATCCTGTAGCAGATGGAGGAAGCCTTACCCAATTTCAAGTCCAGGACCGAAGGCACAGACTGGGATTATTTTCACATTTTTACTTCATGCTTTTTGCTTTCAGTAGCACTGGTTTATATGTTTCAGTTCATGCTAATTTAACCCAAAAAAATGCCTAGAAAGCTGCTGCATATTACAAGGATGGATACTGCCTAAACCTGGACTGGTATCTTTTTGCTTCCTTTATTGCCTCATTGTGTTTCCTTGGATTCATCAGTGTTATCTCAGTACAAGTGAGCAGCCTATGAGCTAAAAATTACCTAACAATTTGCAGAGCAGCCCATGAGGAAGCAGAACTAAAATGCTAATTAGGGCTCAGAGGGGAAGCAGTGAGTAGAAGGGCTGAAAGGCACAAGAGCTAAAGCACTGTGGGATGGATGGTGGAAAACTGCCTGTATGTGAACCCCAGAGATCACAGGTCTGCAGTGATCACACTGCAGTCTGGCTTTGCGTAAAACCAGTCATTGCTCTTGTGCTGTTTTCACAAAACTAGTCAGAAACTGAGCAGAACTTGCATGCTCCACATGCTTCAGGAAATGCATGTGGAGGCTTCCAGGGGAATGATGATTGGAATGGACATGAATAAGCCCTGAGCTGTTGCGTAAATAATTATCTATGTAGACATGCCCCAAGTTTAAGAAAAGCGTAGAGCCTTCTTTCTCCATGGGCATTTATGTATGAATGCTGGTAATATGTTTTGCCTGTTTGTTTTCTATTTTCTCCCTCTGTGGGTTCTTTCTGCCTTATCAGTGTCCAGAGGTGACACAAAACTGTAGTTACACTTTTATCAGCTACTTTAATACTGCATTACAGTGACATTACTCAATGATTCTAGTGAATAAGAACCAGGGCCAGAAAGGAAGTATTTAAAAAAAAAGCAATATCATAACAATACAGAGTTATTTTTCCTGACAAACCTGCTGCCTTTCTCCTTAAGACCTTCCAGAAGCTGGGAAGTATAATCACTGCCACATGGCTACAGAAATTGATCTAGTCATCCTTTGCTCACACTTGCCATAGTATCACTTCAGAAGAGATGTTGTGATGTCTACCCTGCACACTGTTACACACTGTTTATGATAAGGCTAAAAATCAGGCACAGACTGAAATGACTTTCCCTGATTTCAGTCATTCTGTACAAATATTACATTTTATTTAAATGTAATAAAACTATTTTTGGCTTACCTATTCAGTCTCTGCCAAAATTTTCCAATAGTCCTGCATGTTATGATTATGTTAGTCTTGCCTGTCAGTCAGATTATGGTCAGATGCTAGCATGTATTAATTAAAAGAAATTTTCTACAGTTTTAGCCAAATACATAGCAGTGGAATGTGTAATGGACCAGGTAGAAGACTCAAGACCTTCCTGACTTTTAGCAAAGAAAAAAAATAATCCAGTTTGTTTGAAAGATGCCTTATAAAACCATGCTAACTGCAAGGTCCTACACCTGGGTTGGAGCAATCCCAGGCACAGCTGCAGGTTGGGCAAAGAAGAGATTCAGAGCAGCCCTGTGGAGAAGGACTTGGGGGTGTTGGTCGATGAGAAAATGAACA
>JAVHNF010076028.1:5000-11927 GCA_034783455.1 Micropsitta finschii | reverse complement strand
ATTCTGTGGTGGGAACCTTCTTCCCTCTGTTACCCTAGTAATCAGCATTTTCTGATTTGAATAACAATGTCAATTCACCACTGTGAAGAATTGCATGCAACTGTTCACTTGTGCATTGCAAAGTCTTTTCCTATGATTTACACCAAAGTGTGATAATTAATCTGTTTTAGTCAGCTCTAGGAATATATCATCAAACCCGGGAAAACATAGAAGAGCAAATAGATGACAATCTAGCCTTTAGCTCATTTTTATGGAGATGGAAGTGGACCATAGCAAAGGTCAGATTCAAGGTCAAGATGGAAGCCATTGAAGAAGATCTAGTGGGGCTGGTTCTTCCTGCAGGTCCATTCAATCTAACCAGCCAGGTATATAAATAGAGTCCTTCAGCTGCTGGCCCAACTGGCCTCTTCACAGTGCAATCAACAGACAAGCACAACCAATTTACTGCTGAGATCATTTCAGAGATATGCTACAAAACACACAACATAAGGACAGAGTTAAACTGAAAAAAAACTTTGTCTATAAAAATATTACCTAGTTTTTCTAAGCAATCACTGTCGTAAATTAATGGCTACTTATTAAGATTTGTTTATACGTTAAATAGTAATTTAATATCTTTTTAGGTCAGACTTTTAATTATTAGCTGTTTTAACTTTATATATGTTTCATAACTGGATTTGTAGGAGTTTAATTTTATTCAGCAACGTGAGATGGTACAAATTAATTGCAGACTGCTAATCTAGTAGTGATTTGAGCTGGGATATTTTTTACACTACCTATTTTATTACATTAATGATCAAATCCTGCTGCTATGAAAATTAATAGGAAAATCTCCCACTGATTTCTGTGAATTCAGGTTTTAACCCAAATTGTAAATAGTACTTACTCAATTTTCCTCTAAAAAGGACAATGTAGTGAATTGTAGAGTGACACCAGCAAAAATCTTATTCAATAACAATTTGAATATTATATATTATAACTTCAGTATCTGACTCGTAAGAATAATACTGCCAAGCTGATTTTTTTTTTTTTTTTTAACTAAAATAGAGAGGAAATGAGTTATTCAAAATGACACAGTCTGATCTAGTCAAGGTCATGTTGCACTATGTGGAAATAAGTGTTTAAAACAATGCACGCTGTGTTAAGAAGGAAAGTTATAATGACAATATTATCTAAGTTAAAGCTTGTAATGCTGCAGGTGTTAGGTAAGTTCAACAATTGTTGCTGTGCTTAACTGTGCCATATAATTAATAATCTATTGGTATTTCCAAGCTTTTTCTGAGATTTAGTATATGGCTGTTCAAAACTGGAGCAATAAGATATTTTGCAGGTGTATTTTCAAAACAAATATATTCATTGAATTTTCAAAGTAGTTTAAATCCATCATTTATGATTAGATGGGAACAAACCTTCCTGAGATTTCGAGCTGATTAAAATGACTGATTTTTTTTTCAGTCATTTTAATTTTCTCTTCTTAGTCTTCATTTGACTGTGCATTTGGAAATGCCTATGTATGAACATCCAATGAAATAAGGAACGGCTCTGTATAATTTCCCCTGCTGCTAATGCTAAATGAGTCATTATCAGACATTCCTTTTTCTATTTTCAAGTCTATCAAAATGCTTATTTTTCAGGCAACATTTTTTTTTGACCATAAACGCTGATTTCTATTTTTCTGTACCTATACTAGTACATTTGGAGAATTTCCTGTGTATTCCTGGGTACAATAGGTTATTTGTCATTTTTCTGTAGAGATAGTATTATTTGTAATTGCTTAGAACACTTAAATGACAGCTTCAGTGGGTTCAAATGGTGGAATTTTATGTTTGTTACCTAAGATTAAGACTGAATATATACTCTGTCGAATACAAGTATTCTGTTCTGTCTTATGTAGGTTCAAATTCTATCCTCATTTAGGTGTATCTGAGCTCCCTCCTTAGTGCATTAGGTGGTCTGACTTAACATCTATCACATGTAGTTCAGGCCCTCTCTCATCTCCACCCCAGGGAGAGAACCATGTGCCTAGTGGCGTGTTTTGTTTTTATTTTAAATGTCCAAGGAAAGTAGGTAGTGTTAATGGCATCAGACATCCATTTCCTTGCAATTAGCTGTCTGTGTTGTCACAATGCCCCTGCTGCCTTCAAATGCTGTGGGCAAAGAAAGAGAAAGAGAACATGTTCATCAAATTTCATTCCAGTCCCATTCGACTTCCTCCCCCCACTTTCTTTCTTTTTTTTTTTTTTTTTAATTTAGAGACATACTCTAGAGCTGCATATAATTTTTAAATTTTTTTTGAGAAAAAGCTTTATTCACAAAAAGCAGATTCAAGTTGTCTGGGATATTTCGCAAATTACTGTTAAACTATTTTTGATTTTTAAAAAATTGATGAAGGATAGCCTTTATGTTGTCAATACAATGTGTTTCTATTTACAACAGCAGTTTTGTGAGGCAAGAGAGAACAGTGTGACTCCTGCAATTTTCTTCTGTGTGTAGTCCAACAGATGGTTTTATAAAAGGGTGCAGTGGGAGAGCAGCATCTCCCAGCTGATTGAGCCACAGCCATTTAAGAGTCATGTAGATTCAGTGGGATTTGGCTCAGTCATGCAAAGGGTCCCCTTTTTCCACTCAGTTTGCTAATTTTTAGAGTTACCTCTTTCTGCTGTCTTCTTTCAGTAATGCTTTTGTCCATAGTATAATTAACTAAAGATTCTTGTAGCTGATTTGAAATTTAATTCTTTACCATATTAGTTGTCTCATTGTTTCAATGTGTACTTTTACCTTCTGCACGTTTAACTCTGGCCTTTGCAGAGCATGTATCCCAGATAGATAGGCATGTGTGATTTAGCTGACTGAGCTGCCAGGAAGCCTCAGCAATGAATCGGTCTGTGGTCTCATTCTTTTAGGTACAGAGTGCTTTCTGAAACCTATTGAGGGCTCTGCATTGGCAAAGAGCTCAGATGTGCAGAGAGCACTCTTCAACACCTTGTCAGTTTCTAAAAGGTTTAAACCCTTGACAGTGTTTTTGTACAAATATATATATTTTCTTTCTTTCTTGATTATATGGAATTTCTTTGTAAAAAGCATTTTGATTGTATAAAAGCGTAGCTATCATAATTATACACAAGAACTGGGGGGTGGGAGGAAGCAGCATATAATGATAGATATTTTTCATCATGGAAGAGCTGCAGTCATCACAGTATGTACTTCCTCTCAGCCATGCAGCATGTGGGAGCTCACTGTGTAAATCCTGAGATGGTATATTAAAAGGAAATATTTAGGGATGTAGCAGTTGATGAAAAATAAATTGGGAGTATGCTGAGTTAACAAAGGAGTGACTTGCAGATCCTTTAAGTGTGACATGTCTTTGAAGAAAGCTGCCACCAAGCAACCTTTCAGCCAGAAATGTAAATAAAAGTTTATAATCTGTGATCTGTAAACAAAGGCTGTGTCTAAACTGGGACCCTGAGTTTCTGAGTCTCCCTGTCCCTCTTAGCTGCACCCCACTCGTATCCAGGAGGCTTTAAGTATGCAGCATCCACTTGCTTCTGGTGTCTTTGAAGAAGATATCAGATGTGAGAGAAGAGGTGCAATGTCTTTTCTGGCCAGCCTCTTGTGCCCAGGCAGCACAGTGATCCAAATGCTTCAACCTCTCAGGACTGTTCTTTTAAATGAGGCCGTAGGTGGTCATCAGCCCGCCATGCTTTGGATTTTGTGGAGCTGCCCTGTGGCAGCTCCTCATGTTAGCCTGTTTAAAGATCCTGTTCTGGCTGTCTAATTCCTAGTGCTGTGTGCTTCAGAGGATAGAGACATAAGTCTGGTTTTCTCTCTCCTCAATGAAATGGAACAGGGAAAGCAAGGGTTTCCACAGCTTGGATAGGGCGTGAAGGCCAGAAAAGACTTCATATAGACCCTTTTCACTGAGTTATTCTTTGGTTCTGGCATGCTCTGGGCATCATGTGTTTTGGCAATATCATATGCAGGCCTCAAGAGGGGCAGGGCTGAGGTGCAAGATTAAAAAGATTAATCTTCCTATCCTTAAGGTGTCCATCCACTACAAGTGACTGCTATACCAGCACTACAGCAGTACAGCAGCTGTAAGTGGACACATGAATCGCAAAATGCCTGGTACCAAGAAGACTGAATTATTATGGCAGAGCTACTGACATGCTCCAGTCCATGGTGCTGTGTGCTCCCTTGCCCTGTCTGAACTGCTGTGCTTCTGCCTATGCTCATCCATCATTCTTCCTTCTTCAAATGGGAGTGTCACAACTTGGGTGGCATCTCCTATCCAACTGTGGGGAGGTAGGCCCCTTCCTGTCCTATTAGGAGCTAGGCCTCTTTCTTCTGCCTGCAAAGTTGAAGCAGAACAACTGTGCTCCCAGCTAGAGAGTTCTGTCAAATTAGACTGGAAGTTTTGGTACTGCTAGGAGGCATGATAACAAATGGTGTGGACTGGTATTTGTGAAGTGAAACAGTTTGTGCTAAGGACTTCTTGTCTGTACTAAACACATTTGACAAAGTCCCATGGGCTGAAATCCTATTTGCACTGAGACTGCATCAGGTGCCCTCTTCGAGCATGTCTTCTAGCTTAGCTTTATATGAAAGAGTCTGTGCTCATGTGTTCAGGGAATTCTCTGGGATGCAAGCAGATGCAGAGTGAGGAGGCAGTCAGGAGGTCTGGTTCAAAAGCACATTCCTCATCCAAGCTCTCAGATGCACTCTGCACAAGTACATATACGAACAAGCACTGGTAAAATTTGCAGAAGTATCTAACCAGCGTAAGCATATAATCTCACAAATTCCAGTGGCAGTCCCACAGCCAATGTGCGCAGGTACTTCTTCAAGCACAGTGATAATTTTGGAAAATTAGGCCATAATTTCCAACATGTAATTTGTGGTGGAGCCAGATTCTGAACTCAGTTCAAGCCTTGATCCGATATCTGAATTTAGCCACAAAAATATCCTTAATTACTGGGTTTTCAGTCTTGAGCATTACAACCTGAACTTGAGCAAATGTTCCAGAAAATTATGGTTTTTTAATTTCCTTATGCCTTTATTTTTGTTTCCGATGAAATTTTTGCATTTTGCCTTTTGCCATTCCATGGTTAAATGAATTATTTAAAAAAGACAAAGTACTGCACAGTATAGTCATGACTTTTCTTTCCAATCCCCTATTGAGCCATTTCTCTGCTGAATTTTCTGATATGGAATCCCTTCTTTTTTTGACAATGTTGTGTCTAGTGGAGTCTTAGGTTTGCTAATCCACAGTGGGAGAATTTAACTAAAGGTTGAGAAGAAGCTTGCAGCTAAGATTGCAATTGCATAATTAGATTTTTAGCAACTAGACGTTTTCTTCAAAGACTGACAAAGAAGGTCTAAATTTGAATTTTTGCGGGTTTAGTACTTTGTGGCTTGGCTTTTAAATCGTTCAGACTTAAATACATGCAGTCTGGTATGTGGCTGCACTTTTAATTACAAAAATAATTTATATTGGCTAATGTTTGGATTCAATCAGTCAACTTGAAATATCTAGGTACAATTCATGCCAATAGTGGCTGTAGGAAAATAAAAACAGAACTTTTTTTTGCTGTGACAAAATCTATTCTGTTTACTTGTTTGGACAGAGCAAGAAATACAGTGTTACAAATATTTTTTTAGATAAAGTCTAGCATCAGACTTTGCTCATGCTAATAATTTTTAGTTGTGAAATCCCGAACATCTTTTAATGACTGGCAGAAAAATAACGAGATAGTGTGATCAGGAACTTTCTATAATTGTAATATAGCACTTATTTTGAGTTATTCAGAAGTTAGGACTGATGCTTGGAACTGGAAGGTACTGTGTTTTGTTTGGCAGGGAACTACATATTTAAACTATATTTTTCCAGTTCTGATTTTTTCTGCCATTATCAGAAAATCTGTAGAAGGAATACAGACCCAGATCCATTAGGATGTTTGAACATGTGTAGATAACCAAATGTTGTAAATGTTCCTTGATCATCTGAGACTCACTTTGTTTCAAGACCTCATAGAAGCAGTTAAAGTTACGCAATACCTTACTGTGGCAAGACAGTGGAAGAGAGACAAGGAGAAATGTTTTGAGTAAAAAAAGAGGTAACAGAAGATGAGTTGTTTGAGCCCTAATGAGGTGCAATGCCATCCAACATGTATGAGAGACTTGGCTGGGCTAGATTTGCAGGGCTGACCTCAGGTGGTATAAAGAAGTGGGTCTCCAGACTAGCAGAGCTGGTGTACATGCAGTTTTTCTAAACAGCAAATATGGATTTGGAATATAAAAAGATGCCTGACTTAACAAAGCTCTCTGGGTACAGATGGAAATTCATTAAAATACTTAAAGGGTTCTCAAGGAATCAATCATCAGCAGAATCTAATGAAACAACTATTTTGCTAACCATTTTGGCATTGTTTGGAAATAGTCTAATAATCTTACATTTACTGCAATGACTCTTTGCAAGGGTTTTATTACTACCATAGAAACCATTATTATTATAAAAGACATTTATAATTAACACTTTATGACAGAATGATTTAAGAGAATAATATTCATTGTAGCTAAGCAGCTGTGAAAACAAATAAAGTGGGAATGCTAATTAATTTATTGCATTAATGCAAATAATGTGAATTCAAAGACCTGACAGAAAATAATATGTTAGTAGCTAATAGCAGATTTTTCAAAGAACCGGGACACATTTTAGGCTTTCAAAACTGTATTTGTCTCAACAGCACTAAAAAGCATTAAAAAATAACCACTTTATTGATGTGCATCTTCAATGTCCATTATAATAAAGAGCAATCTTGCTAAATAATACTCCAGGATAACCTTTTGACCCCTAATCAGTACACAGAAATCCTTATAGTTAGTAAATACATTAGAGAGACTCAAATAAACAAGGCTATTGTTCTACCC
>JAVHNF010076020.1:0-10325 GCA_034783455.1 Micropsitta finschii | reverse complement strand
GTTTTCATCCATCAACTCTTGTTCTATCACTACAGTCCCTGATGAAGATGCAGAGCTTCTTATAAAATAAAGCAGTCACAAACCCACAACAGCCAAATACCATTTGGGAATCAGAAGTGCCTATGATATTCCCTGATGTGCATAAACACCTCATGGGGCAGTAAAGTACATGGAGCCAGACTCTTCTTACTGGCGCCCAGTGGCATGACAAGAGGCAATGGGTACACATTAAAACACAGGAAATTCCACTTAAGCACTAAAGAGGGAAAAAAACAAAGCCAAAACCAAACAAAACCATTAAAAAATCCCACCTTCAATTAAAAAAAAAGAAAATAATAAGAAAGCTTTATTACTTCAAGGACAGCAGCACTGAAAAGAGTTGCCCTTTTGGGGGTCTCCATCCTTAGAGTAACTCACAGCCCAACTGTACCCTGCATGGTGCAGTCTGCCCTGGGCATCCATCCCTGCTTTGATCAAGGAATAAGCTGGAGACTGCCAGTAGTGCCCTCCCATCTCAGCCATCAGTGAGCTCAGTGCAGCTCACAATCAAGCATTAAATACAGTACCGAGCAGGCTGCCTAGGAAAAGCTCACTGTAGGCTAAAAATGCCCTAAGGAACAGAGTGCTTCCTAATCACGTCTGTTCACAGTGCACCCCTTGTTTCTCAGCTTCTGGCTAGGAAAGACATTAACTGGGGGCAAGGAACTGATAATTTACACTTGCATAATAAAGCCATGGTTTATAGGCACAGAAAAAATACCATTCTTGTGCTTCACCCAAGCACAACCAGCCCTCATGTTTCCAAAAAAACACTCCTTGCTTTTCTTAAACAAGGGTTTTGTCCACTGTTGTCAAAAATCCCTAAGGCAGCTCTACTGGTGAGAGCAGTAGTGTCAGGCAGTGGTACCAACAGCATCCACGAGACCACCAGCATCTACCTCTCTGTTATCTGGTCCTGCCTCCAAGGAAAGATACATGTCACTCTGCATAGTCGTTCGTCCACTGCTACTGCAAAAGGAGCCATGCTGCTGAGAGCAACAGTGAAATATTTTAAGATAAAACTTAGTGAAGCAAGACCATGCAAACACATAGATCTCCAAAATCCCTTCCACCACTCATGGAACATCTGCTGGCAGGCTGACCAAGCCTACAGCTGAGAAACTTGGCGAGATGAAATAAAAGAACAAAAAGCCCCCCAAGCCGAACAGCTGGAGATTGACACAACAAAATCCCATTTTCATGGTTATTTGGTCCTAAAAGTGGTCACTGAAAACTAGCCTGGAACAGCACATCCTGCTCTGGCCACCTTCCCAGCAGAGTGCAGCACATCCAGCAGTCAGGAAGTAAAGCTGCTGTGATAGAAAAAAAATATTGGAGGCATCCTTCCCCACTAAAGGCATAGAATCGCTTTTACGTGTTGCACACCGTCACCAGCACATGGGGAACAGATGGGGAGGGGGGTGAGTCAAAGACCTTATACACCAACAGATCAAAGAAACAAACTGCATGGAAAATAAAAAGACAACAAATGGCAGGAGGAAGAGGGTGGAAGGGGGGGGCGGTGGGGAAGACGGAGTCAAAGAAACAAAATTATTAGACAGAAGTCATGTATCATCAGCCCTTTGTGGATTACAGGTGAAAGGGCAACACTGGAATACCAGTGGATTAATCCCTGTGCCTACCGAAGACGCACAAAGACAACCTGACTTTGCAAACTTTTGAGGAGCCTTGGCTGACCAATTAACAGAAAGAGCTTTCCCAATAATGTATGTTCCTTCCTAGTCTTTCCTTTTTATGGCTTTGGTCTAATAGAAATAAAACCTAAGAGAAAATACAAGGCTTTTGGTCTTTTTGTTGCCAGTGATTAAGGAAATTGATGCAATCAGGTAACATAAATGAAAATCTATCTTGGAGAAGCACAATGGATCTCCTTTGGAAAATAAAGAATAGATAATATTTCAGATGATGTCAAGCAGTTTAAATTCCTCACATCCACAAAAGTAGAAAGGAAAAAAAAAAAAAAAAGAGAAAAGGAAAATCGTCATTTTAACACAGATGGATCTATGACATGGCAGATGAATGAGAAACCAAGGTGCACACAGGAGACAAGAGAAGCAGACACACAAAATCCACCCCTGGCACAATGCCATCGAGACTGTATCTGGGAGGAAAGTACTGACTGTACCCTGTCTGACAGACCATTGAAAATAAGTTTTCCCTTGCTTTCCAAGAAAATGATGACACTTACCTTCCTGGGTGCACAATCAGTGCAAGATGGGGCAGGAGGGTTGTTTTTACAGAGGCAGATCCCCCTTTATGGCTCCCAGCTCAATACCTTGCTCACGCCAACAAGAACAAGCATCTCTTCATTGAGGCTGTACTTACAATCCACCATTAAAAAATAACAATAAACCACAAATGCAGCTACCTCCACTATCAGTTCTGATTAATCTTATCACTAGCTGGCATTTCTACCATATCGCTGCCTGTTACAGAGATGATGTTATTTGGTCTTACTTGTTTAATGTCCCTTCCTCTGGTTGAGCACACGAGCCGGTTGCTAGGGCTATGCTGTTCACTTTTCAGTAGGTGGAGATTTTTTATTTTTATTTTTGAATGACATATAAACCCTCCAGCTACAGTGCTCGTGAAGATGTACTGCGAGTGACTTACAGAGAAAACAAAACACTGCCCTGCAAATAAATCCAAGGAAAGATAGAGAAAAACCAAAGGGCTTTGTGAATAGGAGCTGCAGGCTGCCGAATGCAAACAGGAAAGCTGCTTGAATACAGATTTCAAAATCAGATTTTTAAGTAAGATGGCAGACTTTTTTAAAAAAATAAGTAAAAAAGTGCTTAAACATTTTACATATGTAGGAAATCACAGTTTTCCCTACCCAGAGGCTGCCTCTTTCCTAGATCAAACACCACACAGAGGTATCTTGGGGCAACATCTTCAAACCTATTTTTTTGTTTGTTTTAATTTTGGGGTGGTCTCACTCTGATGTCCACCTGCAAAACATACCACACTTTAAAACCCAAAGGTTTGAAGAGCTGAGCAGAATCAGCTGCTTGCTAGCAGGTCTGAAAGCAAAAAGCAGACACTATGCCCTCACATGCAACCTCTTCAGGAAAGGGCAGAGGTTGAACTTTTCTCCCAGTCACCTTCCTCTTTATGCACATAGAATTACAGAGTGGTTTGGGTTGGAAGGGACCTTATGCATCATCTAGTTCCAGCCCCCTGCCTGCTTTGCCAATGCTCAGCATTTAGAAAAAAAATGCCAGCTACATAGTATTTGTATGATATGATGCAGTAAGATGAGCAAACTGAGTTTCCGAGCTCTTCCATTCATACAGAACACTCCTTAAACCAGTGAATTTTTGGTACACAGAAATTGAAAATCTTGATTAGGGCTTGTTTCTGAGAGCTGTAGAAAGCAAAAAAAGGATGCACAAGAAAAGGCTGTTACCCCAGAGCAGTCTACCACAAAGATACAATGAAGCAAGCTAGCAAATTCAGTCACCTTTTACTGGGAGGATGGTGGGAGAGACCTGTTCCACAGCAAAAGACAGACCTCAAGTTTCACCTTGCTGTCAAAATTAATGTCCCTCCTCCACTCTCAGTTCTATATGAGATGACTGCATGAGAAGTCTGAAGCATCTCTCTCGCCCCTCAACAGTAAAACAACACATCCTTAGCAATTAATCGATTTTTACAAGGTAAAGGTCTACTCTATGAAGACAAATTTCAGACACATAATCACATCTATTTATTCTTTTTTCTGGCAGGCCAAAAGAGAAACACAAACATGCAGAGACTTATTTGCAAAACACATTTCAATCACAAATAAAAACAGCTTCAAGGGACTTCACTCTAAATCCCTGGCACAATTTCTCATGGGATGTTTGGAAGACGCTCAACTACAGTGTCACCAGCCAGTAGCATTTTAACACTTAGTAATGAATATATTCAGCTAGCTTACACTAGAAGTCATTAACATTTATTTTAACATGAAAAATTACTCCATTGCCTATCTTCCAGGCCTGAAAGAAGAAACTAAAAAAGAAAATGGATCCTGTTGAATATATTGCTCTGGTGTTTTGCAAGAGAAAAACAAATTAAATCTAAAAAGTAAAATTAGAAATGCTGGAAATATCTTAATGGGACTAATGCAGAGAAGTATCTTAGCATGAGGCAGGGACAGAAAAATAGTTATGTCCCAAACATGCTTTGAGCCACCTAATTCAGGCATTTACCCCCTTCCCCAAGGAGAGGCCCTGGCCATGACATGGAGGCAGGTACCTGTGCATGGGGAGGTATAAACAGCAAACAGCTTATATAAACACCTCCCTGGCAGCTACTCCCATGCTTTCCTGACCCAGTATGGCTGAACAGCTATTACGCAAGCAAGGAGACCTGGTGAGACCGGGAACGTCCTCTTGGCTGGTCCTTCCATGTACAAGTCATCCATTCCAGAAGGATGCCTATGAGAAGCCCCAGTCCTGAAGTGGCCTTGGCATCACCAACCTGCAGGCTCAGCACCCTCCAAGAGCCCAATAATCAACTGTGCAAAAAGGACAAACATTATTATGAATTCAACTCAACCCAAACATTGGCAGAGGCTTACTTCAACTGATAATGTCTAGTTACATATATATAAATTTCTTCTTGAACTTGCTGAACTCCAGTAAATTACATCAAAGCAAAATTGTTCTTGTATTATCCAGGACTACAAAAAAAGCAGCAAATGTCCCTTTGTTCTCTAACTCTAGATCCTTTCTTTGTTCCCTGAATTTCAGTATTTCTTTATTATACAATAAACATTATTTCCTTTAACTGATAAAAATGAATGGAAGCACACTGAGGCTGAAAGCCCATCCCATAGTACATTATTAATATCTTGAGATAAATGTTATCAAGCCATAGAAAAGACTTAAAAGTATTTTAAGAACATAAGGCACAGAAGTCCAAGATACAATTGTTTATACCTGGGGAAAAAAATTACCTCAAAACACACAGCAACTTTTATTACCAGCCAGCTTAGATGTGTTCTGTGCTTCATCTTGAAATTTGTTAAACACATTAGTCGTGATGCAAAAGCAGAGCCTCAACAAGATAAGCACCCTTCAAATACTTTGACAGAGATGTATACACAGTAAACAGCTTATATAAACACCCAAAGTCTCTGAGTCAAGGTTTATGTCTTAGATTAATATCCAATTACAAACCAAACCATTTATTTTGGTCTGCAGTACCGAAATCATTCTGGCTGCTTATCTCTGCTACCCTGTTCTCCAGCAGCTCTTTTTCTGTTGTAAATGAAAGGAGTTTAAAAAATAGAGCAGGTGCCAGGTTATGTTGTTGTGTGATGAACAAGTGAGCTCTGTGATCGGTAGAAGACACAGAGGCAGCTGGAGCAGCAGTACCTTACCTGCAAAGCAGCTGTGTAATGCAAATACCTGTCTGCAAACACTCCTCAGACTCACTTTCACTCTTTACTCACAAGCAATACAAGGTGAAATGCAAAAACCCTCACAGATATACTTGCCTTTAGGCTGTTCACATTTTACTGGATAACCTTAGTAAATGCCACCAACTACCTACCACTTTGGAGAGCTGAGAAATTAATGCGCTATTTTCTCACGTTTTCCTTGGGTCTGTTGATTAGAAAAACAATTGAGATATTCATTCCTCATCCCAAGACTGCTAATGCAAGCAAGGAAATGCCACACATTCCCCAGCAACATGCTACTGACACGCTGTGGCCACACAGGCTATGAAACAAAAGAGGCACTGTTGGCTACGAGCACTAAAGGTAGTTCTTCAAAAATACCTCAAAACCACCAAATCTTGAGCGCAGACCCACATTTAGATCTGATTTCATAGCTCATGCCACTTTCTTTTAATGGGCTGGATCCAGAGATCAAATTCATAAGCTTCCAGATTTGAAAAGGTTTGGGCTTTACATTTTGGACCTCCACATCTATGAGTTTACAGATCTACAATTTCAGGGTTGACACAGCACAAAGCAAAAATAGAGAGTGCCCACCATGAAAAGCCCAGAAAGCAAATAAAATATATTTAGCTTGAACAGTATTTTCATATGTGCCTGTAAAAAGCAAGAGAAAACCCAATACCTTGTAATTCCACAGCATCAACTGTTACATGGAGAAAATTTGCATATAAAGTCCCAGCATTGCATCCTTCCCCTTCTATCTGCCTCTGATTTTGCTATCTTAAGATTTACTTTTCTGGAGAAAAATGTGAAAGCAACGTATGATATCTGGAGTACATGCTTTGTGTATGAGGATACTTCTGGTTTTTAAAGACCATGATATTGGAGAACTTGAGGTTGCCAGTACCATCACTGATTCACCAACAATCCCTTGATAGAGCACGATTTGCTATCTTTATCTTCTTGGCATTTTAAAAATAAAGCAGGTTAAAATTCAACATGGTTGAGGACTTCCTCTCCTCCCCATATACTAGAATAGGGCTGTATTTTGAAGAGAAAAATATAGGGAGGAAACATGAAAAATATAGGGAGGAAACATGAAAAATAATAAATTGGAGGCCACTTTTGTCTTTCTTTTTTCTTGCTTAAGTCAAAAACATGTGGGCCTCTTATCTTCCTTTCTCCTAAAGCCCTTTGCCAATACTTGGTGGTGGTGGTAGTACGCTTGGGGATCTGAGAAAATCTACATCAAGACAACCTGCTTTAGGCAGCACATGACTTTAATCACTATTAAAAATGGACCTTTGAGATTCCTGAAATATCAGATGTGCACTTCAAAACACGGACTTCAAATTCTGAAATAGTCCTCAGCTTTGAAAAGGCCTAAATAGTTCATGTGCAAGACACATTCTGAAACATGCAGGTTTGATGTCATCAATGAGACGGCAAAGGCAAATGCTAGTCACCTCTGTGTTTTGACAGCTGCTTGCTAGTCCATTGCCAGCCAGAGCAGTCGCAGATGAAGACCCTGCAGAGCAACACACTACCCAGCTGCCTCTTGCCCAGGGAATGCAGCACTGACTGGATGCTTTCCCTCATCTCTTTCCTCAGGAACAGCCTGAGTTTGATGCCTAGCTCTGGGGCCTTCCTCTCAAGGCCATGGTGAAGAGGCACTCACAGACATGGGTCTTCCCCAATACTGCCCTTCCCACACTTTCTCTTGACCTGATTCTGGTCAACACATCTCTTCCCAGGATACAACCTCCAGCCCCTACGACAACACAGCCCAGAGTTGGATAACTAGGGATTTCAGAAACACTGGAGTAAGCAAAGCTTTCTTATTCTTTCTCAGCCAGGGGGCAGAGTGCTGTTGATTTTGTCGCGCTTTTTCAACACCAACATTTCAGTGCCAAGAGATGAAGGACAAAAGCCAAGTACCCTCAGCATGAGGAAAGGGTCCTTCTCTTTCTGAAGACAGGCTGAAAGAGTTGGGCTTTTTGAGCCTGGAGAAGAGAAGGCTCTGGGGAGAACTTGTAGCAGTCTCCCAGTACCTAAAGGAAACCTACAGGAAATCTGGAGAGGGACTTTTTACAAGGGCATGTAGTGACAGGACAAGGGGTAACGGCTTTAAACTGACAGAGGAGGGATTCAGATATCAGTAAAAAATTCTTTACTGTAAGAGTGGTGAGACACTAGCACAAGCTGCCCAAGGAAGCTGTGAATGTTCCATCCCTGGGTGTGTTTAAGGCCAGATAGGATGGAGCTTTGAGCAACCTGGTCTAGTAGGAGGTGTCCCTGCTCATGGCAGGGGGGTTGGAACTAGATGATCTTTAAGGTCCCTTCCAACCTAAACCGTTCTATGATTCTATGAAATAGAAGAACTGTAGAAAATTTGTGGCATATAAACCATATTGGATGAAGAGGTTAAATTGCCACAGCCACCTAGTTTATTTATCTATACTGTTGAGTAGTCCCAGAGCTGTAGTTGAAAATTGACTCCTACGAACAGCTTAGCATTTGTCAGGAGATCTCCAGGAACTCTGTGCACCCTTCTAGCCTGTGACAAATGTGAGGTAGTGCTACTTAAATTCTCCTTAGAAACCAATATAATTCACTCTGTTACCTCCGTTGCTGGCCAAAAGTGTGCACACACTATTAACATCAGCAGAAACGACTAGTAACTGCTAACATGTGGCAAGCTGACTGTGCATCTGAGCTCTGATTAAAGTTGTTTAACCACTCCATAGAATAAAACTGCAGGTTTTTGTTTTAAACAGACAGCTGGATTGAAAATGACAACCTCTCTGTGGACAAGAATGTGGATGATCAAGCTGACAGCAGCAGCATCAGGAGCAGAGGTAGCTTGCATTCTGCAGCTAGTGGGGAACACAAAGGTTTGCCAATGCCCCGTCTGCAGTCCTTCTCATCTGGTCAGGTATTCAACTGCAGCACGGGTATGCAAATACTTGTCATTCCCAGCAAGGACGACCATGTTCTGGAAGTCAATGTCACGTGACAACTCTCTATGAAAACATGGAAAACAAAACCCATTAGAAACTGGATATGAAAGCACTTTAAAGGATTATGACCCCAATTAGTCTTTGTTGTAATGCTCTTAACTCTAAAGAGATCTGTGGCACTCAACATGTACTGGCCATGGAAGCACCAGACAATTGTATCAATTTAAATGTACAGTGAAGCTTGTGTCAGCTAGTTTATATCGCCACTTTAGTAGGTTTTGTGTGAGCTATTGGGTTTTCCCCCTTCAGTCACATCCTGCTTCACAACACAGGGCAACAAAAGCAAAAAATCCAAATATTTGGACCACTTCTTTATTTTTTTGACTGGCAACTGAGACATTCGTTTCACGCTTCCTACATATTTTAGAATTTAGAGTTGGACAATGTAATTATCTAAATCTTGGATTTTTATTTTAGTAATTTACAAGCTTTTCCACGTGTGCCAGAAACACAACAAAGCGTACAACAGCACATTCCCTGGTGTAATGGTTGTTTTTCTGTTTGTTTTTTTGTTTGTTTTATCATTGTTAATTCCTGCCATTGCAGTTTTTTATTAAACTTCCATCATTTGCATACTTAGATGCATGGAAGAGCTACTGCTATAAACGACTGAACAAAATTCCTTCATTTTTTGAGGCTTTCTCCTTCACAGAGTAGACACTGTGATGTCACATATGATTTTTTTTGGGGTGGGGGCTGGGTCATCCTCTTGCATAGTTCTTACCAAAGAAAGATATTGATAGAATTTAATAATAAATTATTTGGCTTATTGAGTTCCCAGATTAATTTCTTTTATTACCATTTCTAAGTGGCTTGGTTTGCTGCCTCAATTTTTAAATTGGGGAAGAATTTCAGTATGATGTGATACTTGAACAGTCAACCTTTCATCATAAAGGAGTAGTGTAATTATTACTGATTAGAGGCCAGACTTCCACATTCGTGATGGAAGAAAAGAGGTTGGTTTGCTATAGGAAAGCTTGCAGATGTAGAATAATTGTGAAGCAAAGTTGAAACATGTAACTTAAAGAATTTCATTATTTATATCTGAAATGTAAATACAAAAAATGTAAAAATAAAAAAAAAAAAGTGTAATTTTTGTGAATGTTGCAAATCCACCTGTGACTGGAAAAATTACAACTCCTGATGTCCTGCTTCTGATATTGAAACTTGTGCATTTAATGTGAGAATGACCTTTTCTACTTGCAGATCTGTAATGGTGCGTTGTCAACAGACTCCACAGAGGAAAACTGTCCCATATCAAATACTTGTTAGTAAAACTAAAGTGAGGAAGTGCTCATTAGAAAAGTTAATTGTTGGTGGTTTGGGGGTTTGGTTTTTTTGGGGGTTTTTTTGGTTTTTTTTTAGTTTTTTTTTCCTCTAAACTCAGGTTGTGCTAAATTATAATGGGAAAGAAAAAACCTAACGATCTTTCCCAAAAGAATAGCAATTAAGTTGAAAAATGAATAGACACCCTGCACTGGTCTAAACTTTTTTTTTAATTATTAATTTTTGTTTTTAAAAAAATATGTCTAAATAGATGTATAAAGTCTACCTACTAGCTAAAACTGTCATGCATCTTCTTTCTGTGAAGGAATGCCCTATCTCTGTGGAAATCATACCATTTTATTCTGGATAAAACCCAAAGCATCATTTAGTGTGAATGACTGCTGGGATTCTTTGACTGGAAAAGGTAACAAGTTAGTGACTTTGACACTGCAGGTATTATAATTAATTCCATTTTCATGGTTTGCTATTAAATCATTTTTCACATTGTTCTGTAACAATCTTTAAGCAGTTTTTGGTCATTTCTAACCCATTTTTGCACATCTCTAAGAAGCTTTCTGCCATTT
>JAVHNF010076011.1:11300-27413 GCA_034783455.1 Micropsitta finschii | reverse complement strand
ACTCCTTCAGGGAACTGCAACAGTTACGCGGTAAATGCATTAACCATGGGAACAGCTTCCCAAAGGATGTGGTGGATCCCAAATTATAAGTCTTTCCATTGTGAGTGGATGTCTCTCAAAAATGCAGGCTGCAGTTCAATCACAACTGCTTGCAGAGAGCTCTCAGGGAATGCCACGACCCCAGCAAAGGCAGGGGTTCACACCAGCACAAGGGAGCTGCTTCTGACCTTCAAGCAACAAACCTGTCCTCTGCACCTCACCATGGGAATTCAAGACTTCTCTTGGCTATTCTCCTTTTTCTATGTCTTTGCCCAGCCCAGTTTTGGCTGTTCCTGTGATCTGCCCCAGGCCAGCTAAATTCCATTTGAAGGGACCTGTTGAGCAACCTTGTCACCCTTCTAACTGGTTTTGTTTGGGTTGTTTCATTGCTTTTTTAGTTACAAGTAAGATCTCCTAGTGAAAGTTTCTCTGTCTCTTTGCTTCTGATTCTGCTCCGCCGGCACCAGTTTCTTGGTGAAATTCCCACATAAGGACCAGCAATGTGCCAGGACCAGGCTCTGCGAACAGCCAGGTACAAGGAGGTCATGCTAAATGTCCTAGGAGACCAGCAATAAACAGGAAACTTTCTGCAGGAAAAAAATATATAAAAAAAATCCCTTATCTGCCTCAATCACAGTAGTAATTGGATGAAATGTTCCTATCTGGGCTGTCATATGGCAGCCTCGCCCTCGGGTCTCTAGCAGCACTGGATTGATCCATGTGTACCTCCGTGAAAGGGTAACTGTATTATACCCGAAGTCATTCCTCCTTTTCTCATTTCTTAGCTTTTGCATTTCTAGTTCTTTTCAGGGTCTATAATAAGAAATTTTAGGAGCTGATTTCTACCCAATAAAATGTCATAGCTCCCTCCACGATATCTCTACCACAGCACTTCTTCTGCAACTGTTTTCTTTCCATTCAGTAACCTAGACCATCTCCATGAGCAGAAAAGCCCAAGCAGGGTAAAGCCTTGCCAAAGGAAGAAACTCTCCCATTATTCTCATCCAAGAAAGTGGCACAAAGGAAGAAAGACCAGAAGGGATGGCTCACATCCCTGAGTCATGGCAGAGCTGGGAAAGGCTCATCTCCAGGAGGAGAGAGAGCCAGCACTTCTTTTTTTTAACTTAGCCAGCAGCTGCAGAATTTAAGCTTTATTAAAAGCCTATTTTGCCCTTGCTCCTGCAAAGGAAACCATCCCCCCTCCTGTGCCTCCCAAATAAAAGGCTAAAGTCTGCACACAGATATCTGGTAATGCCACCTTAAAAAAGGTGGCAGCTTGACTCGTTTCAGTGGGATGTGGTGGAGAGGGGAGGGCAGGCAGGAAAAGGTGCAGCAGGCAACGTGATCGTGCAAAGGGACAAGTGCGAGTGCAGAAGAGACAGAAAAGGACAGGACAGACAGAGAGAGAGAGGAGAGACAGTTAGATTCTCTTTGCTTGTGGCAAGGGCACGATACCTTGGCAGCTTTCTCCTCTGCAGAGAGGAGACTATCCTCTGACTTGTGCAGCTCTTCCAGCACTTGGTCCCTTGCATCCTCCGTCACATGCAATTGCTTTTCCAATTGCACAATGTCATCCTCTAACTAGGTGCACAAGAGGAAATACAACGCACAAGTATGTTTCTCCCTGGGCTTAGAAAAGTGGGAAGTAAGTTTAAATCCCTCTCCCTTCCTCCCTCCTCCTCCAGGATCTTCCAGAAATGTGCAACCAATGTGTCTCCCTCCCCAAATAAATAAAGCCCCAGGTGTAAAGGAGGGAGATTGGAGAAGACCAGGAAAATGGGATACACATCTGGGAAGGGGGGCAGCTGCAACTGGACAAGTCTGCTGGGTGGTACTGGAGGGGATGAACACAGCTTTAAGTGTCCTTTGCCAAATGGCAGCATGTCTGTCCATTGCTAACGCTGCTCGAAGAAGCCTCTGCAGCCCTGCCCCTGTGACAAAGGCACAAGCCATGCGGGCGTCCCAGGGCTCCGCTTCTCAGCTAGGCTGCTGGGACCGGGGGAGGAATCCTACGAGGGTGAAGCTCTGCCTTAGGTCAAGTTCTGCTAGCTCGGGGAAAGGGGAGCAGCATACACCAAGGAACACGGGGGAAAAAAAGAGAAAAAAACCCAAAACCAGGAGAGAGGAGTCGTCTGGAAAGCCTTGTGCCCAGGGGCTCGGTGCAGACCTGCTTGCTTCTCTCCTCTGCTGCCTTCTTGTCGGCTTCGGCTTGCTCGGCTCTGTCCAAGGCGTTCTCCTTGTCCAGCTTCAGCATCTGCATCTTCTTCTTGATGGCATCCATGGCGGCTGTGGGCTAAGGCGCGTCCTCGCGCAAACTGCACCCGAAAGCAAAACTTGGGAAGTTGCGGGACAGCCCCGATGGAGTCCGAGACCCTGGCGCGGCCCCGAGGCGGTGCGGGGCTGCTCCGAGATCCGAGCGGGACGGCGCCGGCGGAGTGCGGGCGGGCGGGCAGCGCCTCACAGATATGTACCTTCCCAGGGGGCCGACTGCATTCCTAGAGACATCCAATACTTTTTTGGAAAGGGCTTTTTTTCTTCTCCCCTCCCTCCTCCGTTCGTCCCTGCCCTTTCCCTCTCTCACTCCCTCTCCCTGCTTTTTTGGGGGGGGAGGCTCAGAACTCCCATTCGCTGCTGCTTGCCATTTGACCGTAGATCTGACTATATATGGGATGCGATGGGCGCGGTGAGGCTGGGAGATAATTCGTTCCCGTTTCCAAATCGGCAGGGCGGGACGTTTCGCTGCTACTCCTGGGAAGGGTGAAAGAAAGAAAAAAGCAAAAGAAAAGGCAGCAATGGGGACGTCTGGAAGGCCCTAGCCCAGCTCTGGAGCCGTTCCCACCCGTGAAAGTCGATCTGTTTTGAAGCAGGATAGCGGAGGGGCTGAGAGGGGTTAACTGCATGCACGGAACGAAGGCGTTGTTAGACCTTCCCTCGGCAGCCAAAGCCAGGGGACGAGGAGGAAGGAGCATTCCTGCTGAGAAGTCAGGCTGCAGAAGGCTCGGATGCCAGAGTCTGGGCCTGGCAGTACAGCGCCGGGCACCATGAGCACCGAGGCTGTGGTCAGCGCAGGGCAGAGCTTCCCACACCAAGGGGAAAGGGGCTGAAGAGCGACACAGACCCCCGAGGAGGTGACCATCGGGGGCACGGGATGGCTCTTCACCCCTCCCCAGGCCATGCCGGGGCAGAGCAGAGCTGCCAGGGCTGCCAATGCTCCCCATGTCCAGCACCCTCCTCTGCAGTACCTCGCTGGGACTCAAAGCTTTGAGGAGGACATGAGAGGAGCCAAACACTGAACTGAAACAGAAAAGGCAGTAGAGAGTTACAACACCCCTCATCTGTGACAGCAGTGGCTCGGCTGCCCTCCTGGGGGGTTGCCAGGGCTGTGAGGGACGGAGCCCAGGAGAAGCTGGGACAGAGAAATGGGCCTGAGAAGCGGTTCTCACCCTCCACCTGCAACACCAGCGAGAGACAGGCAGCAGAGAGACAATTAACAAAATAACATGTAATTAAGTGGAGACCTATTTTTGCTTCTGGTGGGTCTCTCAGACTCAGCACAGTGAGCAAGACCCAACACGAGCAAGACCCAACACGCTCTGTCCCCACGCCACATGCTCCCTTGTACAGTGCAGAAAGTACATGGACGTGCACAAGCCTCAAAGGATTTGGGTTACACAAAGAGAAAATTAAGCAGTCTCTCATCTGCACTTAGTACTTGCAGCAGAAAATTCCTCCCTGGTGCTGTCACTGATCAGCTGAACTGATGTTACTCTGCAGAAGGAGGGAATGTCCTACAGCTTCCGGCCTGTCATACTTGCCAGGGCAATGTGGGCTGGATTTGCAAGGCAGGCCTTGGAGGCCAGCTCTTCGAGAGCTTAAACAGCTTGCACCATGAACCTTCAGCTCTACAAGACAGCAAAGCCCCCTGAGCAGGATTCACACCAACAGGTATCTCCCCCTATTCCTGAGAAAGGCCACACTCTGGATTCAGCTATGAGCTAAACAAAGTTAAGGAAGGCTCGTGGCTAGGCACAGGGATTCACATGCATGGCTACTACAGAGCATGGGAGACCACTGGGAAAAGCAGAAATTTTCCTTATGCCTACTTAAAGAAAAGATGATTTCTCACTGCATTGGTTTAACAGCCAACCCTCTATGGTAGTAATAGTAAAATAATAGAATAGTAAAAAAAAAAAGAAGTAAAATGTTTCTAGAGTGTGAAATTCTCTTTTCCACACAATGTTATTCATTTATCCCCATCTATCAGTTTGAAAAAATACTATTTAAGCCCATCACAATATAAACAGCATTGCACCATCACAGAGTATTTAAAACCACCAAACAACAGAGTATTGGAAATGTCTGCAGATTTAGTTGCTGCCAACTCTAAAGTGTTGTTTTTCTCTTGGCACTTATCTTGCTTTTTTACAATATAGCCAGTTAGAACAGATTAAGGCCGTTCTGAGCTAAGTATGGTGGCTATTGAAAAGACACCTAGTTACATATTGCTCAACAACCTGACTGCACGATGAAATCATAGAATCCCAGACTGGTTTGGGTTGGAAGGGAAGGGACCTTAATGCTCATCCAGCTCCAACCCCTGCCATGGGCAGGGACACCTTCCACTAGAGCAGCTTGCTCCAAGCCAAGTCCAACCTGGCCTTGAACACAGCCAGGGATGGGGCAGCCACAGCTTCTCTGGGCACCCTGTGCCAGCGCCTCAGCACCCTCACAGGGAAGAGTTTATACGTAGGTATTCTCCTGTCCATTTGTACAAGGATGATTAACAGGCTATAAATACACCTTCAGGTTCCTATTGCACTCCTGAAGCTATCCACACAAAAGTAATTAAATGTGCCTTTGCAAGCAGTTCACAAATGTAAGTATTGGAACCAGTAAACTGTGTGTTCTTATTTGATGTATTGCTCAGTCTAACTTTTCCCATCCCCTCACCCCCAGCTGTAGTCCAAAACCTAGTACTTGGCATTCCAGCACTCATTTTGTCTAAATGAGTAGCATTTGACTTAAGTAGGACTGTCCTTGTGCTTTGGATTGGGTGTACGTAAGTGTTAGGAGCCTCAGTACAGTGATTTTTCAGTGTGTGGTGTCTGACTCCACGGGCTGTTCTGTGCCCCCAGGGCTCTGGAGACCTGACCTTCCAACTGGAAGCTGTAACTGGTAAGCTTAAGAGCCGATGTCCTTAATTTCAATTACCTTGAGAGGTACTGTAGCCAGGCTGCAGGACAATTTGTATGTGGCACCTCTCTCTCTTAATTCTGAGAAGTGATAACTGATGCACTCAGTGCACTACTTAGCCTACTGAAATTTGCCGTGATTCCTCCTCTCCCTGTAGTGAACCAGTAGCCAGACTGAGTAGTTTTTCTCTTTGTTTTGTTTTTAAAATGTATGCATATATATAATTTTGACCTACTCAGTTTTCACTTGATGCAGTTTTGTACAGGCAGAAACCCCTCCATCCATGGAATTCTTCATTCCAACATTGCAAATAGTGTAAATGCAGGTTTCTGCCACAGGGCCACCCACAGAAAAGGGGTACTCAAGCTATACACGTTTGCTCAGAGCTATGCCCCATGCATCTCACTCCCAAAGGCCTGTTTTCCTCATGGACATGCCTTTCTCCATATCCAGCTGGTACAGAAGAGGGATTGCAGTGTCACAGGTGGAGGTGGCCAAAATTATGTTAAAGAATCGTCTTCTACCTTTGTGCTGTCCTGTTTCTGAACACCAAAACACTGATTATGGAAAGGGGGAAATACCCATCTGTATCAGCTGTTCTGTCTTAGCTGGGGTGAATTTGCCCTGGGGTACTTGTGAACAGCATTTCTGAAGAGCCAAACCTTGTGGCTTTCCAGTGTGAGTTCTGGAAATGGGAGGATGTTTCACTTAGAGAGCAAAGCAGTTTGCAAAGCCGTGGTTGGGCTGTGCTCAGCCTCTCAGGCCTGTGGATCTTGTTCCTGCTTATTTACTCTGACCTCTGTGGGTTGCAATAACCTTGGTTTCTTTCCAGAACCGTCTCCTTTGTATCTCAAGTACTCTCTGTTTGAAACTTTTATCCTGCTAGTGACAGCACTGTGGAGTGAGTCAGCTCCACACTGCTTACACTGTGAGGAATGAAGGGATGCTGAAGGCATAGTTTCTTTATTACTGAAACCTGGTTCAGAGGACGTTACAATTGAGTGCTTTCTTGTAGATATGTGTGTCTAATGGACAGAAAGCAAACACTAAAGCCTCATGTAAGGGTCAGAGACACACTGCTATGCTCGTAAGTTTTATAGAAGCATAGAATCCCAGACTGGTTTGGGTTGGAAGGGACCTTAAAAGCTCATCCAGTTCCAACCCCCTGCCATGAGCAGCAACAGCTTCCACTAGAGCAGGTTGATTCAAGCCCTGTCCAGCCTGGCCTTGAATTAGTTCTGCTCAAAGCCCTTCAGAAATAACCAGGTCATTTAGGATTAATAGATGTGCTTTAGGATTTCCATCCACAAAATAGATATTGCTCATCTGGAGGTTATGGTCAGTGCTGATGGCTTTAAAGCTCCTTAAAGATGTGTTGCCATAAAAAACTCAAAGGCTATTTATATATATTATTTTATATATAATACTTAGTGCCTTTCTCTGCCTTCTTGTGTAAGCTGACTAATGGAGTTCTCCTTCTGAAATTGTGCTAAATCAATTGTTCAACAGTTGTTTCAGGTACCCTTACTTACTGTTAGTTTTCATGCACACAGTTTGCAAACTATGTAAAATATGTCTTAAATAGCAGAGTAAAATAAATGCCAGGGCTCTTCCAGCTGCTTCCACCTGCTTTCAATGCACACTGCCAAACAATTTCAGTGGTTTATAGCCTGCTGCCCCCCATCAAATTCTGTGTTGCTTTTGGTTTAAGGGCTAATAGCTTTTTGAAATATATTAGTGCTTTCTGGTGACAGATCAAAGATTAGCTGTTTATCCGTAGTTCCAAGAGGTATTCTATAATGCCATGGCACAGTAAATTTTATGAGGAATTTTATAAGCTTTCATGAGTGTATTGTGTTTTAAAATGCTAAAAAAGCAGTTGAGGAGAAAACAAAGCACTGCAGCTTCCACTGATGTTCCACTGATCTTTGAAGTGCAGCATTGCTAGGGTAAGGAGGAATGACTGCAGGGCCAACAGTGAGGGAAGAAGCCAGCAAGCCCAAAGCTTTAACTGCAGCAAAACTGGTTTCCTAGAGGTGTTCATGGCTCCACTGCTGGTCCTTGAGCAGGTGGAAAAGGCTGAGTGCTTCTGGGGTGAGAGCAGGGCTGAGGACACCCGGGTTTCTTTGCACCATTGCAAACTGTGAATGCGACTGGAATAAATCCTTGAGTGAAGGATCCTCGATCCTGGCAGTGTTCAAGGCCAGGCTGGACACAGGGGCTTGCAGCAACCTGCTCAAGTGGAAGGTGTCCCTGCCCATGGCAGGGGGGTTGGAATTGATTGAGCTTTAAGGTCCCTTCTAACCCAAACCAGTCTGGGATTCTATGAATCTCCAGTGCTTTATTCCTCTTCTGCAGGGAGAAAGAGGAAAATGTCCAAGTGCTATGGTGAGACAGACCAAAGGAGGCAGAATTAGATAGATTCAGCACAGCTTTTTACCCATTAAGAATACTCTTCTTTGCCAGATTTCCAGCCCTACTGTACATGTGAATGTATGTTCCTTCAGGGAATTCATTTCAGAGGCAGAGTCTAGCACATAATTCTCTCTCTCTGCTCCCTTAAAGATGTCATATCCTTCACCCACAACAAATGCTGTTGTTGGAAAGGAAACAAAATCTCTTCAGCCATTCTTCTGAAATGAAAGCAGCAATCTTCCAAACAAAAGCCAGTCCCTTCAGGGTAATTCAATAGATAACATAGATCGTATGAAAACAGGCAGATTGTACTTGTGAGGCATCAAGATTCAC
The DNA here is from genome assembly GCA_034783455.1 of Micropsitta finschii. NCBI lineage: Eukaryota > Metazoa > Chordata > Aves > Psittaciformes > Psittacidae > Micropsitta > Micropsitta finschii. The sequence goes on along the minus strand of JAVHNF010076011.1, from coordinate 19,433 downwards.
AACTGTTTTATCAGGTTGGAGCTGCCTGTGGAGGTGTTTGTGTCTGGAAGTGGCTGGAATGGTGCTTCACTGGGACATGGGTGCACTATGCTTGGTGCCAGACTGCTCGAATCCTCCGTTTATAAATGGGAAGAAAATCACACCCTGTTTTGGGCACTGGTTTTTGTTTGATGGAGCAAGTTACAGGTTTTACTCAACCTTGGAATCTTTGCAGCTCCACCATCTGGTACTGGTGTAAGAGAAGCTGGCTCAGGTGGATCTGGTCACCCTCCTCCTATGTTTTTGCATTGCACATCCAGGAAAGAAAGCACAATATAGCCAAAACTCTACTTTGTGTCATCCCAAATCTCTGACAGCAGCTTCACCCATCCATTAAACAAAAGGAGGAGACAGGGTTTTGCCCTGAATGGCTTCCCAGCAGAGCATATTTGCAATAAAACAGATACTCCTACCCGGAAAGGGCTGCTTTCAGGAGCCTCCACAATGGGTTTTCCAGTTTTGTGGACCCCATCTTCAAAACCAACCACCCACGGCTGGTGATGGGGAATATTTCAGCGCTGTTGCTCAGATGAGGTTTATTTCTTAGGGCTGCTTATAAATAGAAACGAAGCAGCAGAGAGTGTGAGTTTGTGTAGTATTTGTGCAGGAAGAGCTCCCTTTCCACACAGGCACCAGAGTTCAGAACACCTCAGCATGTTGGGATTTACGAGCAGACTGAAGCTCTTTTGAAACTGTAGCCTTTAGTTGAGTGTCTGAATATTTGATCCATAACTATCTTGAAAACTCAGCTCTGGGCAATTTGCCTGGAGCCACCCAATAAATAACAGCAAATCTGGAATAAAATCTGGTTTGCGTTTTTGGTTTTGTATTTTCTTTCCTGCTCTTCCTTTCATTGAACTCCACGAGGATACACAGCACCTTGTATTTATCTGTATGCTATGGCTGAAACATGACCCCGACACAAGAGGGATGTTTGTTGGAGTGAGTGCAGAGGAGTCCCCAGCGAGTCAATCCTGTCACAGCGATCAAGGACAGTTCCTTCTTGGCAAAACCCTCCGCTCTTACCTGCTGAGCACTTTTGTCTCTTCTTACGCACCCGCAAACAACCGATTTTCAGCCTCTTTAAAGCCCGCAGCCGCAGAGCCGGGTCTCCACTGGGCTTGTTTTCCTGCTTTTTTGTCGGGATCTCTGAACCCCGAGAGCCAGGCTGACAACTGATGTCAGGCAAGTGCATGTACGCTTTAATGATGTCCTGAAGAGGAGACCTGCACACAGAGGGTCACCGGGGAATGTTTACCCTGTATCCCGGAGCAATGGGAACTGAATGACAGGACCTCCATTAGCCTAAGTAAGCATTGTAGGGGACCCGATATTGCATTCCCAGTAGTAACTGTTGGAGTCGTCTCTCCATTCCTCCTAAATCCCCTTCAACTAGAGTTCAAACATCTTTCTAGTCTAAGGCTGCTTCATAAAGCTCATTTTGGCTTAGGCATCAGGCAATTTCAAAGCACTTGCTTTGAAACTCTTTCCTCCTGCCCTTGAGACGAGAATAATCTGGTACTATTCAGGGCAGCAGTTGCTCTTATATCTTTGGCAGAGGTGTCTCGGTCACAAGCAGTGTACAGGGGAATCAGCCTGGCTTGCAGCACTGACAGCGCTGGATACATAGCACAAAATACCGTGAAACGCGTATAAACACACCCGCACACCCGACACTGCCGAATACCTTCCTTTGATCAAGGTTTCCTTGGGGACGGACGCTGGGGAACGTTTTGCTTTTGTTCTGGGAGGCTGGAACAGGTTAGGGGCTGTGTCTTCACCCTCCCGCACCCCGGACTGTCCCTAAATGTACAACCTGCCCCTGGCCATCCCTGGCAGCGTTAGACCCACCCGGGCTGGATAGGATCAATTTTTTCTGGCACCGGTCTGTGTGCGCAGGTCGTTTAGGAGCTCTTGAACTGCGCTCCTAAAGCCATACCTTCGCCTTTGTCATGCGTTGTTGTCACTCTCGCTTTGCAGCTAATTAGTGTCTAATTTATAAGGCGATTTCAAAGCCCATCAGATCAAAGGAGGCGGGTGGGGGCGGCCGAAAAATCCCCCTCCGCGAAAATCCTTCCTGTTTGCCTCCACAGGACCGCAAACATTTCCCACCGCGGACAGGGATCTGCCGCCCTTTACAACACCGCGAGCGAGCCGCGCATCCCCTTTTCCCGGGAAAGACACTTCCAGCCCCAGCCCCACCCCTTCCCGCAGGTCCGCGGGCTACCAGGGGCGGACAGGGTAGCGGCTGCGCTGCGCGGCGAGGAAGGTGAGCGAGAGCGAAGCTACATTGGAGAGCTCCGGAGCGGGACGCAGCCGGTCCCGCGGCCCCGGGACACCCCTCATTCCCCTGCCCTACTCCTGGTAGAGACCCGGCCTCTCCACGTCCTGCCGCACCACCACCAGCGCACCGCCTAGCCGGAGGACCCGTATCTGCTTTAATGATTTAATGGCCAGACTAAGGCTTAAGACAGAGCAAATAGCCGGGAGGCTGCTTTTATCCTTGCCAGAACTAAGAGGTTCATTAGCGAGCAGGGAGTCGCTTATCTTTAGCAAATATTGTTCATTAAAACAATGGTCAGTGAACTAATAACAGTTATAGAGGTGCTGTAAATCATCTGTTAGAGAAGCGTTGACTGTTAAGAGAAGTGTTGCGTTGAGACCATCCCAAAGTAACAATGAATTGAAGAGCTCAGAATGTTAAATTTTATATAAAAGCCTGGTGGAGAAAAGATCAGAGAAATATTTAAGATCAATCCGCAAAGGAATGTGACTTATTTGATGTTCCTTTTAGGTGAGGTGGCTAGTATTTCGTTTAAAGACATGGAATTATGAATTAAGGACAAATGCCAGCACAGATGTGTTAACACATAGGGTAAAATTATCGGGGAAATACAAATACTTCAGATAATGAGAGAAATTAATGCAGAAATGGGAATTCATCAGCTCTGTGTCAATGCTCACACAGTGTGGGAAACCGACGTTTAGAAGAGGACAGACCAGCCTTTCACCACAGTCTCTGGAAAGAAACTCGTGCTCACATCTCCAGTTTTAGACTTTTGCAGAACACAAGCTACAAAGACAACCGGAACCAGAAATATTTTATGTCACAAGAACGTAAAGGGAGAAGGTTACTGAGTTAGTATTGCATCACAGAAGTGATATAGCATCAAAGATTAATGCAGGCTGCGCCTGTCACTGAAAGGAAGCACTAAAGTCAGGACGAAGCCAGGACTGGGAGGTCCTAGAAGAAAATAAAGACTTGTAGCCAAGGTGTCAAATTGTTTGTTTGTTTTTTTATTGCTGCTTTGTTTCCCTATTTTATTTTCCTTTTATTTTTGCTAAAATATTTATTTTTCTCTTATATTAACTATTTTAAATTAAGTATAACAAGCTCAAATGAACTGTGATTTGAGGTATGATTTTGAACATTTTGTTTGCATTTGGTGATTTTTGTCACTGGGGAAGGCGTGGAGCAGGGAAAGTGTGTAATGAATGCCCAGTGCTGCAGGGGACAGGCTTTCAGGGCACAAATGCAACGATGTAAGGGAAGCGGGACAAACTTTTGTGAGAGGCTGCTTTATACTCTGAAATCTTCTTAGATCAGATTAGGTGCTCAAATGTGTGTTCTCGGTTTGTTTTAATGAAGAATACAGTTTGCTCTTTGATTGTTTATCTTTCTTCACCCATCTCTTATCCTACCTTTCCATTTAACTTGTTTCTCATAAACAAATTTGCTCACAAGGTACTTACAGATGCTGGACACTGATGGCTGCATCTTCAAGCCACTCTACATCGTTTTCCATAATTTCTTTTTTCTGCAGAAATATCTATGATCTGATTCCTAAAGCCCATGTAATATTTGGGTTTAAAACCCAAACAACAGCTTTTCTGATCTTTTATCCCTATAAGGAAAGCATATGTGCTCTCTACTTCCCACCACTGATTATGTTCCAGTTGTTAACAATTTTGTCTAATGACAAGTTTCCCTATAGAACAAATTCATTATCCTTAGTACTAGCAGGAATGAGGGCAACATGCATTTTAATTCAACGTACTTCTATGAAAATAGCTTTACTCCGTTCATAACCCTGTGTGCTGAATTAACACATAGGAGAAGACAGCCACTCTGATGACTTAGCGTTACTGATTGAGATATTATAGATTTTAACAGTGGCCTAGTACCTTACTGCAAAATTCACTGGAAGTCAGTGGTGATCCTGGATGCTGAAATAAGGGGGCACTGCCCACAAATATGACTTACTAAGCAAGGAGCTGAAAGTTACTATCTGTTCTAGAAACCTTAAACTCTTAAACAAAAAGATATGCAACTGAAAAAACAATATCTACACACTTTTCTTGTAAAATGGGAAAATTCCTTTCTTCTTTAGCTGATCCATTAATAGTCAAGAGTTGTTATCATTCTCAAACTATGACCTGAATAACAGAAACAGATGTAGTGTGCAGCAGACTATGCTGTCCCTCTCAATTTAATGACATTGCAGTTGTCTGATCTTCTTGTTAAACCTTAAAATCACAGTAATGTCCATGGATCAGAACCTTATTACCTCGAAATACAGTGCAGTTCCTGTCCTGCTGAGCTCATAGTTTGCATTTCTGATACACCAGACCAGATCAGTGCAGTATGTATGTGTGGAGATGGGGCCAGTTTGCAAGATAATGGACAGAGTTTGAACAGTATCATATCTTGACACTCACCCATTGGTGGAGAGGAAGGCACTAGGGACACCACCAATGAAATAATAATACAAAAGGGAAATATTCAAGAAAAACTAGCTGAAGACTGGTTATTTTGATACTAGAAGAACGTAGTAGTATTCAGAAGACACAGAGCAAAAGATTGAATGTAGCTTCACTGGAAAGGTAAAGGAGACCTCTGATATATCAATGCATTATGAGATTTAACAGGCAGAGAACACTGGACTGTGATAGAGTTTATCATAGAATCATAAAACAGTTTGTGTTGGAAGGGACCTGAAAGATGATCTTTCTGCCACAGACAGGGACACCTTTCACTAGGCCAGTTTGCTCAAAGCCCCATCCAACCTGTCTCTTTATGTTCAAAGGGTTTATTCCTAAGTCAGTGTGAAGCTGAAGAAGACCAAACACAAAACATCAGATGAATCGGTCAGTACCATTTTGAGTGGCTTGCAACAAAAGCAGAAATGACTGCTGAAGTCAAAGTCGAAGCTAATGTAGACCAGAGTAAGCAGTGCCCTGATAGCTGAAACAGCTGGGAAAGCCTTTGGTATGTTGGAGATAGTTGAAGTGTACAGATATGAGGACAGTGTTACCTCACTTTGACTTCTGCAGGGCTCACATGCAGAAGGAATTGACTGAATCCATCACTTAAGAAAAATAAAACTGATATTAGAAATGGGCTCATATTATCTAACTGCTGGCTCTTATCCAAGTGTCAAGTTATTGTGGAGGCACTCTGGGTCCTGCAGAGATGTAAGCACCCGTAGTGGGCTCTGCAGTCCTCTTAAAGTCTGCCTCCCCTGACAGAGTAAGGAGTTTGGTTATACTGCCTTCTAACTCAGATAACTTCAGCCCCATGGGATGAACCTTGGCTCTAGAATCAGCAGTTTATGAATAAACACACATACACGGAAAATGTCCATTAAGATATATATCAAATGTAATTAATATATTTTAGAGCACTGATATGAATTTGAATTCTGATAATTCTCTGCAATCTTTTTTATTTTTTTCCCCAAATACTTTACCTTTATAAGCATCATGAGAATTAACTTTATTCCTTATATTGATGACGTATGCGAGTACATTTCATTCACAAAACAGTGTACCAGTCCAGTATAGGGACCAGTACTGTTCTTGAAGCTAAAATATACCCAGTGAAGCCAAAGCATCACAGTCTGATCCCAGAAGTAACTTCAGGCCTGGATCCTATGTGTGTCTGACTGTATGAATACATTCCTGTGTCATGGTCTATCTTTAGCAGGACTCAAATTTGAACACAGATGCCTTCTTACAAAGATCAGCTTTCACAATTTGTCTCTCCCTGACAAAAATGTGACATTCAGCAACATCGTTGTTCCCTGACACAGGAAATCATTAGCAAAACTCAGTATTTTGGGCAAACCCTAATGAAATCAGGTACCTTCTGCCATTTAAGCTCAATTAATTTCTATTTACAGCTGTATTACACCCCATTGGGAGAGTCTAAAGAAGTAACTGCTGATATTTCCCCATGTGTGACCAACGGATGAAGAAAAAGTTTGAAAGTGTAACGTTGGGTAAGTCATAGACAAATGAAATGAGCAACTGTGGTTAGGGTGTGATGTGAATCATCATGCTTGCAAAGTTTTATGAATTACACTTTCCCCCTTAATCATAACCTTAGGGGTGGGAGGGATTGAGAACAGGACATGTATCAAGGTTGGAATCTCAGCCTCGATTTTGTATTTCCTGGCTTTTTATCAGTGTGAATGAAAAAATGTAATGTTATTTAGACACAGGTTCTTTCATCTTGATTTTGTTATATAAATACTGTTTGTGGAAAATGGAATGCAATAAAAATGTGCATTGTTTACCCAGGAATCTAGATATTATTCTAAATCTCTATCACGATTAATAAATTTCGTAATGGAATTTACTGTGGAGCCATTAATTACTGCTTTTTCTCTTCCACTTTTCACAATTAATAAAATGCAGGGAAATGTCAGTCTGGAAGCTAAAGTTTCTTTAAATTTTTGATAATATATATACAGAATAAATGTATGCATGACAGTGGACCAAGATCTATTGCCAGAATCCTGTATTCAAGCTCAATTTTTCATCTGGTGGGATTACCTTGGGTCAAATGTGTCACTTTGTCTGTTGACCTACTCAGCTTTGGATCTTTCAATACTGATAGCACACATATCAGGTAAGATCTTCTACATTTTATTATTTTATTTTATTTTATTTTATTTTATTTTATTATTTTATTTTTATTTTATTTTATTTTATTTTATTTTATTTTATTTTATTTTTTTAGAATCAGGACATTTTCTGCTTCATTTTGTAGATTCTGGAATTACCAGATGATTTTTCAGAGTTCACAGGTACATCTCCTGCAACTAGAAAGTAGGCTTACACTGAAACTCATCTCAGAAAAATCGGTCTCCTTTGTCAAGCTTCTCAAACATCCACTACCTTGCTAGCTTCTGGTTTTGAAACTCTTCTAAGGATATGGAATTTCTTTCCTTGCTAGTCCTGAATACTATGCTACTATGTGATACTGTAACTGGAGACTATTGTCATAAATATACACAAAGCAACAAACTGTTAAGAGGCAAGATGACATATTTTGTCAGAAGATTTCACAGATACTTGCTGGCAGCAAAAGCATACTGAGAAGATGATCTGTTCCTCTCTACTGAGGCAATGTGATTTATTGACACTTCTCATTTATAACAAATTAGATCCAACCTGATTTATCCCCTCTGGTCTGCCCTTATCAATGTTCAGTGTCTTTTTGTGGTACTGTGATGTCCCATCTCTTCTCAAACTGTCCTTTCTTCTGTTCCTGCTTCTTAGGCTTAGAATTATAGGATCATTCAGGTTTGACAGGACCTTTGAAATCATCAAGTCCAAACACTGACCTTGCAATTGCTAAGCCCACCACTAAAACATGTCCCTAAGCATCGAATCTACACATCTTTTAAACACCTCCAGGAATGGTGGCTCCACCACTTCCCTGGGCCACCTGTTCCAATTTCCATGAAGAAATTATTCTTAATATACAATCTGAACCTTCCCTGGCACAACTTGACGCCATTTCCTCTTGTCGTATTGCTTGTTACTTGGGAGAAGAGGCTGACCCACATCTTGCTATAACGTCCTTTCAGGTAGTTGTAGAGAGCAATAAGGTCTCCCCTCAGCATCAGTTTCTCCAGACTAAGCAACCCCAGTTCTCTCAGCCATTCCTCATAAAACTTCTGCTCTTGTGCCCTTCACCAGCTTTGTTGGCCTTCTTTGGACATGCTCCATTCTTGTAGAGAGGGGCCCAGAACTGAACACAGTATTTGAGCTACGGCCTCACCAGTGCCAAGTACAGGGGGATCA
>JAVHNF010076009.1:0-10870 GCA_034783455.1 Micropsitta finschii | reverse complement strand
TCCTCCTCCTCCTCTTGCCCTCACATCCTGATGAAGCTTGATGAAGACCTTTGCTATGGAGTACGATTGTTGTCCCCACACTTTGAATATACAAGCAGAGCTACTGGGAGAGAAGAGACTCTCCCATGGGATGGTGTATCAAGGCTGACTGAAGCTTTTCTGCTGCCACAGCAACTGATAAGCATCCTTAAAATCTGCTCCTTGAGGTGCTTTAGTACACATGCCATGGTAGGCATAGCATACTAGAGGTCTACAGTATCACCTTTCTTGTCTCCTTCCCTAATCTGAGACAGGTTTCTGGAATTTCCATGCCAGGAGAATTCTCTACTGGCTGTTTACGGCCAGTATCCCGAACTGAGAAATTTGACTGAATCTGAGTTGAAATTCTAGCTTTTTCTCCACAACCGGTGACAAGATTAATCACAGCTCCTGAAACAGTAGTATCCTGACTTAGAATGTCACTCCAAAAATTTAGATTTAAATGCCTGTAATCCAATACACGAGCAAGGTCCTTGATTCTGCACTGGGATCCATTAACACGGTTTGTTGCTTCACTGCACAGACCTAGGGAAACGATCCCAGTACTCCAGTTCTACACACCGGTACTGATACTGGTAAGCTTTAGGTACTGGTAAGCCAGAAGGAAAGTAAATGCTTACAGCTGAGATTTCTGTAATGTCCCCATTCTGAAACATCACTTCAGTGTGGTCACAGTACATGCTAACCTGTGTGCCTACAGCAACCGATGGGAAAAATTGCATTTTCCAAAATAGTTATTTCAGCTACAGAACAACATCAGTGTAAGAGCAAATGGGCTGGAAATTAAAGATTTCTAGCCAGCAGAGAAGCCAGACTACTAAATGACAACCTTTAATGACAGTGCCAGGCATAAGAAACCTCCAACACTAAGTAGGTTGAAAAGGTGCTTGAAAATTATAAATCATGTCATGTTACAAACTTCTCATGATTTCCTGTGAAGGTTAGTGATTGAATGCAGTCTTTTTTTAAAACAAACCTGCCGTCCTGTCACAAGTGAATATTTATTAAAATACATTTTAATTAAAATGTGCATTTAGAGTATTATAATTCAAAGTTTTAATTTACTTTAAAGTTTTGACAGACAGTACCATAATATTTCTATGCAGGGTAGAGTTTTAAATCTTTTATAGTATTGCTTTCAAATTTCTATGTAAAACTCTCAACCAAGTTTTGTTGGGTTTTTTTTAAAACAAAACCAAACAAAATAACCAACCATTTCTTCCCAGCCATTTAAGCTTCCTGCATGTAGATACTTAAGAACACATGAAAAATATTTTCACGCAGCCCACAATTTTGAGGGAATCTGAGACAGAGCAGATTTGTCATAATCACGTTAAAAACTACAAGCACCATTGCCATCTGGTCCTATGTACTTCTACATACTCAGAATAACATCTTTTATATTGAACCAGAAAACAGAAATAAACATTTGTCTGGCTGATGCTTGTTACAGCCAGTATGAATGAACTTAAATAATCACATTCTGCAGGAAAACATTCTTGCTTCTGGTAGATTGTTTACCAAAATTTGTGCCAGACCCCATGACAACAAATGAAGCCAAGGCTTACCTTTATAGAATTCTCTTGCTAATACAGGCAGACTTTAATGTTCTGTACTTACAGCCTACTAAAAAGCCTTCTCAACTGCTACATAGCATCCCGGTTTTGAGAAATGATGACAAAAAGCAATGATTCTTCCTCCTAACAGATGCTTCATCAATGTTAATAGAGCTATAGAAGCTTTCTGTGCTGGATCATGACAAACATTTCAAAAGCACTTTTAGGATGCTTAAGCATGAAAAGTGTTTCTTAAGATCAGGTATTACTAATATCAGTAATTCTTAATGAATGCATGCAATAAATAAACATACACTACAACACATTTTTATTTAGAATTACAGCTTCAAATGTATCACATTATAAAAATAGCTCACCTATTTTAGTTGCACTGTAAATATTCTCTATGGGAAATACTACGCCTAGTCCATATAACAAGACTTTTGCCAGAGCTGGAATTAGCTGAGTAGTTGTCACAAGAATGTTCACACAGTTTGTCCTATGGAAGAGAAAATGCGAACATCCTTTTTTAACAAAGCAACATGATAAAAAACCAAAACCAAACCAAACCAAAAACAGAAAAAGGAAAACCTTATGCCTCCCATCAGAAACTTTCACTATTATTACTTCCACTTTCAAAAAAGATTATTTTTTTCCATCTTACAAGAAAGCAAGATAGTGGCATGATCACACTAGAACAAGGAGTTAGGAGGTCCTTCAGGTTCAGCATTTTGGCCACCTGGCCAGGCAGCTTTTCCTAGATCATCAGCAGACATCCTACAGTTTCCTAACTACCCCATATACTTTGTACTCACCTAGAATGAATAAGAGTGAGTGCTTTCAGTGCAAGTGTCAACCAAGAATCTGTCAAAGCTTCAATTTCTGCTCTTAGTTGTAACCAAGCCTCTCTTTTTGCTGGACCAAGAAGACCTGTAGAGTAGATAAGGGCATGTCTGCACTGAAATTAAGTAACATTCTGTCATTTTCCTTTGCTTTCATTAGCTCAGATACAATTTTCCATACACTGCAAACTAAACAGCTTGCTGAATGCTACCATGTTAAAAAAGGAACAGAAAGCAAAAGTCCTTCCCTTTTACTACATTTGTTTGTTACTCCAGAGTCACTTGCCTCCGACATTATTTTTGTAGGTATTATATATTTCTTTTACTCGTCTGTAGCGGAAAGCCAATTTTCGCATCCAGTCCACTCCTCCACGCACCCCTGTTGCAAGGCACAAATTTGCACTTGTGGCAGCTGCGGGAAAGCCGTCGGTTCCAAAGTTGTAGGTGCTAGTCAGAGATAAGAAAACCCCCAGATTAACAAAAGGCTACATTCAACCACCACTTCACTGGGTTGCAAAGGATAGGACAGCTAAAAGGAGAGAGGGCTACTGTAACTGTTAAAGCAGCTCATCACTTTCTCAGGAAGGAACTTGCAAAGCAATGTTTTATCTTGTTCAGTTCTCTTGTACCTTAAATCTTGACCGTTGTCGTCTGAAGACACATCATCGATGTGAACCTGGTCGCATTCCTAAGGCAAAAGAAAGACTTTATAATTTTCTTGATCTTGCAAATCACAAAAGTAAACCTATAAAACACTATGAACAATCCACTTATCAGGAATATTTTTAATTGTGGAAATCAGTAGATGGCAGTCTTGCTAAAACAACTATTTTACCTATTCCTTGTGCTCGTTTCTTGGAATAAATGCACACCATCATTAGCTACTACTGTTAAATGGCTTTCCAAAAACGCATTTTTGTGTTTAGAAAAGAAAGTGGTTAAAAACAATTAGCATATGTGTTCCATAAACGTTCTTGTAGCCTTTCAGGTACCTTAAAACATCATGCTGCTCAAAGCTGATTCAGTCAGTGCATAAGTGTAACTGAAACCAGACATTTTGGTAAATGTAACATATTAGAAAAATTAAACCTGATGCTAACCGCCAATGAAATTATGACCTCTGATTGCTGTTGAGCCACACACCAACACAGCCTTAGGCGAGTGTTTCAGAGGAGCATAGATGAAAAATCTGTTCCTAGTTTGCCATTCATTTGAGAGTTGTGAGTTTCCTTCTCTCTCTTTGGTCTTAGTGCATGAAAGCAGCATGCCAAGATGAAGAAAATCTGAACAGAAATAGCCAAATCAAACCATCTTTCTTCAGTGACTGTATGCAGTCTAACACAGCACACTCATAATTAGCTTTGTCCATCATGAAATTAAAAAATGTAATGCACGGTTTATCCACAAAAAAGAAAAACCCCATTAGAACATTACTATTAACAATTTAACTTTTGGCAGGAAAACAAATAAACCTCTGGCACTCCAGATCAATCTCAATTCAGTGCTTGAAACAATAATGGATTTCAATTATTTTAATAATTTCCTCTTTCTTTTAATGTGAAGTCCTATAACAAACATGATGTATTTTAAACATGAAAATACTGCAATCCTTTATTTTTGTGTTACTGCTTCCCTCTGAACAAATTTTTCTCTCTCCATGGATTTGCGAGGAAGGGAGGGAAGACAGAAGTGGAAAGAAACTCAAACCAGCTGTTCCCAAACAGAATTAAAATCATGACCCTCAACCCTTTTTCTAAAACATCTATTTTCCAGCCAACCCTCTCCCAGCAAGCAGCAAGCTCCAAGGAGGAAAAGACTTTGACCCTGTAACCTTCTCCTCCTCTCCTGAGGTCAACAACCTCAGATAAGAAAAAAGCTGAAGAAGTCTCTTTAGCCTCACATGGTGGCTGTGGATTCTAGCTTTTTAAAATCATAGGTCTACAAAAAACACCCCAGAAACTTTTCTAACACTTTGAATAATCAAGTATGGTCTTTTGCACATATAGTTCTTCTTACTGTAATATGTACTCTTTTCTGTTTTATGCATAGGAAGCTTATGCTGGAAAGAGATGCAAGAGTGACAACCAGCACAGGAAAGACAATACTACATTCGCTCATATTTAACTACTATATAGTGAATTTCCTCCTCAGGCAGAGAAAATGTATTAGATGTACAGACACAGCTGAAACTACAAGCGTGAGCACATGTTGCCAGGCTTTGAAAATCAACCTACCTAAAAAACAAGAAGAAAAAAAAAAAGACAGAAGCTTCTTCAGCAAGTTATCAAATTCACAGAAATTAAGTTTTCTTTTTGTTTAAAACTGAAAGCAACTGTCCACCTAAATGCCTATAAAATTAACAATTCAGATATGAACTGAGTGTAAGCTAATGAAGGTACACTCTCCTGAATCCATGAGTTTCCCATTTTAGTTATTTTTTCCACTGCTCAGTGACTTCTGAAATTCTTCATGTATAGAAAAGTTAAGCTCGAGTTGTCAATATAGCAGTGAAAATTATCAAGTCAACAGACTCCCCAGCTTGGAAACTATGAATGACAACTAGAAAAAATGTTACAGAAGAGGATTCAAAATAGAAATCTGGGAAAAAGAAACAATTTGTTTAGTAACCGCAAAACTAAAGGAAGAAATAGAAGCTGATCTTCTCAAGGGCAGAAGCTCACCTTCTGAACAAACTTCCAATTTTAACTCTTTCAGGCAAAAGATAGAGGCAGGGAGGATGAGACCACTGCATTTTAGATCACACAATTCGAGACAACCTGAGGACTTAGAACTTTAATTTACAGTGTAAGGTCTTGGGACCATCACAAGCCCTGCAACATCACAGACATCTTCCCTGTCTGCCTAACCATCTACTTGGTGGGTAGAAAGCCAGAACTGAAATGATACATTAGAACTAGAAATCATGGTAGTGAAAGAAAGAGGGATTTTGGAGACAAAAACCCAGAAAAGAAATCAGAGACTAAATACTGGTGGGTAAAGGTATAGAAACTGTAAAGAAAGCAAGCAAAGTGAAGAACAGGTCACGAACATCATAAATCTCAGGCAAAATACTGAATATAATGGAAAGAGATAGTATCCTCTTTTGTCAGGAATAAAAGAACTAAAAATCAAGTGAGGAGGGGAATGAAGTAAAATTAAAGCATAAAAGATACATGTTATAATTTGGAAAGGATTAAAGACCAATGTGATTGAAATTATGTTACAACTAAAGGAAGGTCACAAACAGTGCACGACTGTTTAGTTCTTCTTGAATGGCAGGACACAGCTTTAAGGCTATATATGAGCTTTGAGTGCCATTTTTCACGCTGTCTAGCTGAAGCAGACTTTGGGCTAATAAGTGATGAGTGCATTTTTCAACTCTGAACATGGGAAGGAGAACCACTCATTTAGCAATTGCTCTTTTACCAGTAAAGTTATTCAGAAATAACTCTTCAAAGAAGCCAGTTACCAGCCCACCACTAACTGATTTGGTTCAATGCTCCTTCAGAACACCTTATATTTGTTTTTACCTGCTTGCTTTTTGTGTAGTGTTTTGTTCATGGGCAAAGACTACCTGAGACACTGTTCAGTCCCCTGATTAGCTATAAGCAAGCACATGTGTATTCAACATTTTAAAATTCCAGTTAACTCAATATACACCATAATCAGGGATATGCTAAAATGAAATTTGACCAACAAATAATGTATGCACTTCCAACACATACATTTTTGAAAAGAGGTATTTTAATAAAATATAAAGACTCATAAAGTCTTCAAGTACTTCTTTAAAAAGCTGTGACAAAAGCCAATTTAGAGCTAAACAGCAGGTTTACCAGATATATTTGGCATTTTTGTAAAATTTTCATAGGAAATACAGTACTGGTACCTTCCCCCCAATTTCTTTGATAAAGCAATTCCTGAAATTAATACTGAAAATCCCTGTAGAAGCACTATAAATAAATGTTATTTATGCATGTGTATTTTATTATGACAGAATAGTTCAGCAGCTAGCTCCAAAGAAGAACATTAGAACTGTTGGATTCTTTTTAAAATAGGCTGAATTGGCAAGTAAGGAGCAAAACATCCTGTGGTTTATGTATAAAGATTATGCAGCTAGCTGTGTTTTGCTCCTAAAGGTGTTGACCTTGCAGCTTCAGTATTTCCAGTTTGAAACCTTCATGAGGGGCTACAAGTGATGACATGTTTGTACTGAAGGTTTGGATTTCAGTCAGACGGGCTAAGATGCAGCTCTGCACTTTGGGATCAATCCCTAGAAAGCAAAATGCTCTTGGCATAGCTCAGGGACAGTACTTTCAGAAGTGCAAAGCATCTTAGATGTCTAAACTCTGTTCTTATACAGGTCTACTTAATTTGCACTGATTTTAATGAAACCTTTGCCAGAGTGCATAATTTTAATTTGAAAATGAGAGTTAGGCTACTAAAACATACAGAAGTTTTAAAATGCCTTACTCATGGTGTCACATGCATATTCTGTGTATGGGGGTAGACATAGAATAGGAAAAGCATTCACAAAGGGCAATTCAGTGCAGGGAAGTGGCGCTGCTTTGTTTCAGATTTCTGCTGCAGATCTCTTGCAGCCATGGCCAGACATCATAGGGTACGCTGGTCAGAAACCTGAATTAATTGGGTTTTCCTACAATCAGCACACTAGCTTGATGGGCACTGTAGGAAACGGCAGGAGAATGGGGCTGGGCAGTGGGATTGGGACTGGTTCTCCTGACAGCAGCCTGGCAGCTGCCCAAGGCAGCACCCCTAGAGCTATGCCAAATAAGTGGCGCCTGGAAGCTGGGGAGGTTTGTTCAAAAGGTTTCATGGGGATTTACATTTTAAGAAAGAATCTGAGGCAGAGAGAAAATTCATCTTCTGCAAAGGGAGAGAGTGAGTCTTAGAACAGCAGCATGGAAGAGAGCAAGCTGTGAAATGCAGGAGGATTTAAAAGCTGGGAGACCCCAGCAAAAGCTATTGTCAAGGGAGAGAAAGGTGACATTTCCTATATAATTTTAAATTGCAAGCTTGGACGAGGCAAGATATTATATAGGTGATATTAGTAACATGCCCAAAGCATGCTTAGAGCAACAATATTAATGGTGATATTGGAGGGTTGTCTGTGGACTTAACCAATTAGCCTCAGGGAAAATGAGTGTCAGCACGTACAACACAGCAAGCCTACCTACAATAGTTTAAGAAGTTACTGTCCATGCTGTCCTTTGCAGTTCTATCACATCTGGCTTGCATGGATCCATATGTTTGTGTCCCTCAGACCTTTCAGTGCCACAACTGGTAGCTTAGCTTGGAACAAATCTCCTGCAGCAGCTCAATTAAACCAACAGACATTGCATGGATTAACTGAGACTTGTTGCTATGTTCCCTCCCATCAGCTCCGCTCTGGGGCTTGAAGCACCAGCAGATACGTGCTTGCAGGAGCTCCTTAAACTGCTGCAATCCTTTGCTAAGTGAAAATATGTGTCCAGTGAAATGCCGTAAGCCACAGAAAAGCAACAATCAAAAATGAATGACTAGATGAGTCTAGCTTAAGACTTGTACATGGAAAGCTTGTGTCTTCTGCGTTCTCCATTCCCAAAGCATTTGCTAACTCCTTCCTGCTAACTTTTCCTCCTTCTCATTTCTGTTTTTGTGCAACGAGCCAAAAACTCCCAGAGATGCTCCACAGTCATCATTCACAGCTCCTAAAATGCCTGGACCTATGTAGTCTTCTGGAATAATTCCTTTAAACTAACTTAAGATCTCTATAAAGATTCATATGCAAAGCATTAAGTTATGGCAGAAAAGTTCTACAAATATTTATATTACTTTGCTCCTTCACTACCACCCGTCAAGTTGTGCACTTCTGCCATAATTATGTAAAATATGGCTCACTACTCAATTTACCGTAGGAAAATTAATAATAATAATAATAAAAGATATTAAGGCTGCTACAAGAGTTCCTCTTATCTGTGCCAATACTACATGCCAAGTGGAGTGACGCAATGGCTAGCGTGCTGATCCTCTATATTTCATGTTACAAACCCAACAAAAATAAATCTAATAATTCTGCCATCTTTGAATCATCACTGACTGTAAGATAACTCTGGACAAGTTTGCACATTATGAAAAGGAATAATGTGAATAATATTATGATCATAACCTCAGAGGATGCCAAAGTAATACAGTCCCAAATCTGCTGATTATAGCTAAAATACGTTTCCACATTTGGTTAATCATCCTAATTTACTGTGAGAAAACTAACACTACGCTGTCAACTAATTGTTTCAATACCTTAGTCTGCAAAGCCAAATGGGAGTGAAACCCACCCCCAATCAACAACCACCCTTTAGAAGAAGCTAATTTCATTTTGCCTTTACATCAGCATGCCCATTGAGACAGCCTGGAAGCTGGCCAACTCACAGGAAATGGTTGCTGTGATTCTCTGTTCCTCTCATATCTGTCATTATGCAATTATATCCACTCCTTCATTTTCCCTACTGAACAGTAGAGAAATTTGGTCATGTACATGTGAGAACAGATCTGGCATAACAAGTCAAAGCTGCAATCCTTTATAAATGTGATGTATCTGAAAAAAATGTAACTAAAAAAAAAAATCCTCAAGTGCACACTGCTGTGCTTCTAATGCAGTTTTATGACAGCAGTACCTCTGTTTATGTCTTTCCAGGCATACGATATACACCCTTTAAGATATATACTCCACAAATATTCATCACTCCTATAAGCCACCACAGCGTGCTTTTTCAGAAGGCATGTGCTTATAGATTGTCAGAGATTGGTTTTCCAAGCAAAAATTGCATATTCCAAAGCTGGAATGACCATTTGTGAATGACCATTTTTGATTATAAATCTGTTGGTTTCTACATATTTTTACCTATACTTGGGATTATCTTCCTACAAAATAAAAAGCAGACTGCTTCAACTATTCACTATTCCAATTGCAGAAAAATAACATACAAGGATCCCAACATTATTCAACAGTAGTCATTAAACTTGACAAATAAATCTCTGTTTTTCACTTGACTAGAAGTATATCAAAATCTGTGGTATGTGTAGAGGTTAGAAAATTTAAGTACAAAGAACAACAGCCCACCTATATTCTGTGTATGTATATATACATACATGTATGGCCTGTGCCAAATGCTCTTCTACTGTACTTCTGTACCTGCTAAAAATACAAAACCCTCTGCACTTCCTTTCAAGCCAAGAAAACAAAGGCTGAAGTGCTGAACTTCCTAGCCCATCATCACGCAGTGCCTGTTAACATACAACACAAATCCATGTGAAAGAGCAGAGACTACGGTTCGCAGGTTCTCAGCACTGGCACTCAATTGGCAGGACCTGTCATCTCTGTCTAGCCTGCACTTTGTGACCCTAACATTTTCTCTTCTTTCCCACCACAATTATTCAGCACTGAAGAAAAAAGGTGCAGATTACCTGTGGGTCAGGCACAGGATATGAAGAACAAAGAGTTCTTGAAATCCACTTCATTCTGTCTGACAATTTGTGGATGAACAGTCAAGGAATTAAATCGGGCTGTGAAGGCTTTCAAAACACTCCCTTTTTAAACTTAAGACTATAAAGAGAAGCTTATAGTGTAAAAAAAAAAAATCCCCACCCCCAAACAAGAAAAAAACACCCCCCAAAATCAGACCCCACCTTTTACTGTTAAAATAGCACATCAAAACTAAAAAGGCAATTTAAAGCTATTGGCTATATATACTATTATCTATTATAAACACTGAGGACCAAGAACTAAATTTATTTAACAAATAAATTCATAACAAATTTTCATAGCAAATGACTCTGGAGTGCTCTCTTGCACTGAACACATAATGCTTTTAGAATGCTCAGTGGATGCCATTCTTTTCTCATAGAAAAAGTGATTAAAATCCTATTTTGCTTGGTCACACGAACAAGTGCATTTGGATTAAATATGATACTACTAAAGTAAACAGTGTTTGTTCCAAAATAAACACAGCTCTTATTCTGCAATTTGTGTTTATTGAAGTAGCAGCACCAAAATCAAGGTTTACATTTTCACTTCAGCTGCACCTTGTAACTGTAAGAATCCAATTTAAAACATGACTTAAAAAAGTACCTATATAGCAAACGTAACATGCCAATTACATTCCCACAGCAAAAGAAAACTCTCTTTTGCTACTTTTCTTTTCTTCTTAAGTGTCATGAAGCAGATATTTCAAGGACCAATAGTGTCTCGGTATATTTTACTCAATACACTGAAATCTTTCTATAGAAAAGGAAGATGAAAATGTAAAACTCTATTGCTAGAAAAGGGTCAGAAAAGCTCAGGATAATCACAGTAAGTACAGTGCTCCAAACCTCAGAACCTTCTTGCTTGATTTAGGATGTAAATTTGTTATTCAGGTTCCAGTTCAGAGATACTCC
>JAVHNF010075990.1:0-10108 GCA_034783455.1 Micropsitta finschii | reverse complement strand
CCGTCCTGCCCCCGGCAGAGCATGAGGCCCACAAAGTCCATGGTCAGACTAAATATTCTGAGCAGTAACTATAAACACTGAAGGAGGGTAGGAGATGAAAAGAGTATAGATATCAGAAGAAAATTTAATAATATAAAATACTAAGATTATTTATTAATTAAAATTCCCAAATTATATAGACCAAAGTGTTCTGCTTTGAATTTTGATCAGCATCGAAGAGGACTGTTTGGGTTATGTTTAAAGTTTTAAGTAGAGTACTGGGTACTCTAGAATTTAGGCAGTGAGGCATGAAAGCTCCATGTTTTCTGATAAGATACGGGGCTAAACTCTGAACCGCAGATGGGTTTACCCAATGTTTATTTGGCCAAAATGCTTTTATTCAATCTAATTTACCAGAATGGGTCCTCTGTGCACAGATTTCACTTCTGTGAGTAAGAATTGGGCATATTCATGGCATTTCTCCAGCCATCTACTCCCCACAAATACAACCACCCTCTACTGCAGCAGTACCTCCAGCCTTTGGGGAATCTCCAAGTGTGTGAAGAAGACTATGGTGGCAATAGGTTGCCTGATCTTGAGTGTCTTTCTTTTCTTATTGTTAAATACATATGTCTTATGCAATAGTTTGTTCCTGGGAAGAAGAATCTTTCTTTCTTGTCTTTGACTTAAAACCATAAGCAGCAATAGTAGGCTTTGACTCTTAACTTTATTGCAGATCTGTCAGGGTACTGACGATGGCAAAGGGATGTCATCCAGGAAAAGTTCCTGGCTAGGAAACCTGTATCATTCCACCACTGTAGGTATTTTTATTGGTCATGTATCTGGGCCAGTGAGGGGAAATAAGATGCATGGAGCCAGATAAACAGTTTCTATGCATGAGGGTCTCCTTGGAGGGGAAAGCAGGACATAACACTGGAGTAATTATCACAGAATAGTTCTGTTTTATTTTTATTTTCTTCAGGCTGGGAGGATAGATTTTCCCCATACGCTTCCAGCTGTCTCCCTTGATTTTCCTTGCTGCTAGCTGAGTCACTGGGGCTTGGTGCAGTGCCGAGGATCCTGGCTTTGATTAGTACTTGTCTAATCCTGAATCCTGGTTCTCAAGCTATTCTGACATAGTATTTAATTTGGTAATAGCTCTTATCTATTGAGTGTTTGCTGTTGTATCCAATATGACACTGTTTTAAGTTTCTGTGCAAAAAACGATTGTTATATTTTCCTTGTGCTCCACAAAGATGTTAAAATAGGTTTCCTTGGAATTCTGACTCACTACAGCCCAATTCAAATGGAAAACTTTGCTGCAGTTTATCAGACTTAATATTAAAGCAAATAGCACCATTGCAAACATGACATACTAAGTATCACTTTTGGCCATGCTTTTGGCTATGTTTTTTTGCTACATTATATTCTGTATATTTGTAATTGTTCATCACTTGTTTCTGAATTCCTCTGTTAAATTCAGATTAGCGTTTTGTGGGGAATCATATGCAAAAGGAACTTATCCTGTGGGTGGCAAATCAGATCTAGATTAAGACAACATAGTGATCAAACAGGAGTCTTGCTGGATTTAGCATAGTATATACAGTATACATAGTTACAACTATACTACTTGGATATGGTTGTGTGTAGGAAGTGGTTGTGTCCAAACTTACTGCCATCTTAAGCTGTAGAAGAAATGGGCAAACAAAAGACACTTTCTTTTGCAGAGTATTGTGAGATTTTAATACTTGTTTTTCTTCTGACCTGAGAAAAGAATGTCAAGTTTTTCTCCTATACGAAAAAATATCAAATCTGTCAAAATTTGTCTAAAAGATTTTAAAGATTTGTTTATTTTATGTTTTAAAGAAATCAATGAGTTCAGAAAGAAACAGAAAATAATTTAACCCTCCTTTGAAAAGGAGTTTGAAATGGAGCGTTGCATTACATAAAATTTTTCTTCAGACCCAAACAAACAGCAGTGTTGGTTCACATTACAGAATGTTTTAAATTTTAAAGAAAAATTTCAATTCATTTCCTGACAGAAGACTATTCTGTAAAAATTCTCAAAACCCACAGGAGACCTGCTATGTAGCTTATAAAACACTCAAAATAGTATTTTTTTTTTTTTTGTCATCTGACATCTAAGGTAAGTTTTTATCCATATGCAGATCCACTTGCATCGAGCTTAGTCATAAACAAAAGTCATGAACAATGCCCAAATACTACTTTCACCCTTAAGTCAGAGAGACTCTTACTCCAAAAGAGCTTAAAATGTTTACAGATGTCCATAATGGATGTTTTGCTTTCTTGGTAGCTGCCATCATAACCACCAGCAGATGGTGCCTTAGCTAAACCTCCGTGAATAAATGGAAATAGAACATAATTTTAGAAACATATTCAGACAAGTTTATTAATCTTCTTTTCTTAATGTCTGATGAACAAAATGGAAAACATTTTGTTATTTACTAATAAAAATGGATGGAAGCAGTAGAAGGTAAAAGAACCATAAGCCTTTAAATGACAATATAAAGCCATGCCAAAGGTATCTAACAAACTGACAAAATGTACCAGATGAAAAAATGGAATATATGTGCAAGAATGTTCATCAAGTTACATTGCCTCTAAATGGAAGTAATGACATTTGGGCAGTTTGTTAGTAATAAATCTGGAATATGTATAGAAAAGCAAGGAAGAACAATGTTGTAGCTGTAGGCTCAGTCGGATTTGTAATATCTCTTTCAAAAATGTTGTTTGCAGAGTCCAGTGGCAGCCTGCTTCTTGAATGAAGCTTACACACTGTCCCTTGCAAAGTTATTCCCTGAAATATGTTGATAACACTCATAGGCATGTGATGTTTTTTACAAGCATCTAGTAATTCTCTATAGAGCTTGCAGAAGATAAAAAGGAATGAGGAAAAGCACCTGTGACACATTTAGAAGAATTGTTTTCACATTTTATAGGACAATCTAATTGAGAATAATTCTTTCACTGATCAAAGTTCAAACAACAAGCAACTTGGAGAATGGTCTTAGAAAAAAACAGAGAAGAAAGAAAAACTCTTTTCTAAAACACAAGGCTATTTAAACCTCTCTGCAATCTTATATGAAATAAAAGATTACAGAGATGGCTATACGCAAACAGCTATACTGCCTTCCAACATCTTTTACATAAGTATTTGAAGCGTAGGTGGAAGTTATTACATTTCTTTTATCAACATTCAAGTCTAATTAGTAACATATGTATCTGCACCATCAGAAGTAAAATCTGAAAAAGGAAGGAATAGGTTGCAAATATGTTTCATGCCACAGGTTTCTAAAAGAAAAAAAAATAAAGGCTTACTGAAGGTGCTACTGCATTTCTGTTGCAGACAAAGAGATCCTTGTTGATACGCAACTTTAGTGAGTTTGCAATGTTGGATTAGTATTTGCTCAGTTCTAGAATAACATCACTGCAGTAAGTGGGACGTATATCGAAATTTTAATTTCTATTCTTATCAAGGTACATTGTTAGAAAGTAAACTGTTTGTCCAGTTCATTGAACTTGTGAAATAAGTCTAGAAGAGACAATAGTACATTCTAGTAGAATAATGTTTTAGAGATTAACATGTCATAAGGAATGTGCCTATTCCTTCTGGCATGGAAATACTGCTTGTTTTTTAATATATGACATCTCCTGTTCTGGCAGTTTCTGAAAAAGCTTCTTAGGTCCAGACTCATTTTGATGCAATAGCTTTTAGACCCTAAGCTTGCAGTACAAAATATAGGCAGAAAAGTGTGTTATTTATGCACCGTAAGCAACAGTTCAATATTTCAAGTCCATTAGTCATTTACTCATATCAACTTTAAGTCTGTCCTAGGCAGATTTATGAATACAGTTCATAACAAACAGTAGTTGCTTTCTACTTCCTAAATCTGCTTAACATTTGGAAAAGTTGAAAAAAAAATGCAAGTATGTGTATCAAGGGAGACATCTTTAAATCTTCTAAATAAACATCATATAAGTAAAAAACATTTTAAAATAAAATATCTATAACAAGTAGTTTTATATATTTTATTTAAAAAAATATCTGAAAGCTTGCAAATATAGAAAAAAAGGTGCAAAATGTGGTTGGATGTATTCTTTTTTTCTTGTGTTTTCTATATGTTACAATAAGCCTTCCTAGGGTAATGTAAATTTATTGTCATCATTAGACCTTCTTATGACTCTTACTGAAGAATGAAAGAATTTCAGGATTCAACTTTGTTTGCACTGTATTATATTCGCTTTCAACCATTCAGCATTTTCCAGTGGTTCAAGAATATCAGCCTGTAATTAGTACAATTATAGTGACTAAAAGCAATACTGATTAGTAAGGTGACTTCTGGCCACTCAACCACTTAAAATGATCAATGGGTCTCCAGTTTGAACATCATGTTTTAGTAGCTGATGAGGAATTCCAAAAGTCTGGAAGCAGAATATAGAAGCAGCAAGATAACATGGTTGGAAGGTATTACTAGAGCTGACATCATGTCTCTCATAGCCAGACATGTAGAGAAGCATTGTATCATACATGCCAGATTTGAACAGTGCTTGAAAAGGTGTTGGCATCGTTACATATTTGAATGGAAAAACATACTACTGATCATGGAATAATATTTCATGGGAAGAATTAAAGCATTCTGGCTTTATCAGACTCCTCCAGTTTTTGCCAGTGCCAGCAGAGTGGCTCCCAGTAGCTAGAAACCACAATCAGTTCCTTAGAATTCCCATCTCACTAGCTTGAAGATGCAGAAGATCTGTCTATTTATTTATTTTTTTTATTTATTAGGTTTTAAAATATATAAAACTAATAAGAACCCAATCACCTGAGGAAGGAGCTTGCAGACCACTGAAATAGTTGTCATCACACAGGCTCACTAATGTCTCCATATTCTTGTTTCCAGCATCCGAAGGGATTGGTACCCAGCTCCCAGCTCAGAAGGAAGCTAGAGCATATTTTAAGTTTAAGCACGCAACCAATCCAGCTGTTTCTATTTAAGTAAGCTCTTATATGACTTTTTGGGCTGAGATATAAAGAGACAGCCACTCTGGGCTGTAGTTCATGCTCTGCATGACACTGATTTATATATATGAACTGACCATGAAAAGAAAAAAGCTAAAAGGAGGAAACAGAATTATAGACTGGAGTTAGGATAGTTCACATAATCAAGTGATCTGGCTCATGAAGAAAGTTGAGTCCTTCTTTCCGAGTCACTAACAATCTTAAATTGATGTGATAATATGGAATCAGGAAAACTGTCAAGACCCCTACACTTGCTTCATGATTCCTTTATAAGCAAATGTAATATGTTCATATTCCAGTAGTTAATTTCTATGCCAATTCCTATGATTTTTCTCTCTGAAAATTGTGAGTAAAACCAGGAGAAACAATAACACAAGAAACAAAACAGCATTTCACAATTAACTTTGAAATAAAGTATGGAAATCACTTACAAATAAAAGCTGAATGCTACCCTTACAAATCCACATTAATTTAACTACTACAAGTCTATCTTAAGTTCTGAAAAACTGAAGACTAAGTTACTAAATTACTGAGGCTCTAATAACCATATTGGTACAAGTGTTTCTTTCAATGATGAATAATTCTGAAAAGAAAGAAATGTTGGTATTCTTTTAGTTGCCAATCTACTACAACTGGTTGCAAAGAGACCACTGGAGGAAGATGGCTTTTTAACAAGGTGCTAAGGTTAATATACTAAAAATAAACATTACAGTTCTTTAAGAACACTTGGGAGTGTGTCACAGTCCAGTTCAACATCTAAGCAGAGTAAAGATATAAAAAAGATTACAAAAACAAATGTGGAGAAATTATTAAAGTAACATTAAAGTGCAATAGCTATTACATATTTCCCTGTGTGTTCCATAATTTTCTATTCATTTTGACTGATAAGGACTTCTAGCCAGGAAAACTCCAAAAATAAGAGACCTTCCAGTATTAGTTTGTCACTGTTAGTTTGGTTACTGATTTTCCCATGCTACAGATTTTTCCTGCTATGTCTCTGCTACTGATTACACTGTGCTACATTTCCTGGTGGCAAGATTATTGCAAACTTCAGGACCATGCTGAATTTTGAAAAAAAAATAATAAAAAAATAAAAAATTAAAAAATAAAAATTTTACTGAGTTTCCTTAAGCTTAGGGTGTGTTTTCAAAAGCAGCCACATAAGTACAGTAACCTGCTATTCCCAGCAAGTTACTTATGAACAACTGATTGATGGAACTGGATTCACTTTTAATATTATATTGTTTATTAGTAAATTATAAGAATGGGTTCCCATGATTTTTACTGTGGTTTCATGGAAGCCCTTGGAAGTACTGATTAGTAAACATAAAACTAGCTTGGATGGATAAACAACAAAAAGAAACCCATTTCGTAATCCTTTCTTTGCATTTCTTCATTCAGTTTGCTTTTAGCTCAGCATTCAGAAAGTCACTGTATAACAACAAACCACAAATTGTTGAATTGGCAGCCAGATGTAAAGTTAAAAAAAACCCGACCAAACAAAGTAGGTAAGTGAAAGAGATGTGTGCTTTAGGAGGTTATTTTAAAGCTGCATCTATGTGCTCTTGCAAAATCACAACAAGAAGTACCCCAGCTCTTCCTCCCTCACAATCACCAGCTGGCTCACAGCTGGGGGATGTGCTGCAGTGCAAAAGGTTTTGAGTGACATCATATGAAACCGTGTGCCAACCTCATCGTAAAACCTTGTGTTAACCAACAGCCCCTCTGTTCTTTATAACAGAAGTGTACGTTCTGTACTTCCTGTCTGGGAGCTGACAAGCAGCTCCTGATTGCCAGGCATCTGTCACTGGCATGAATGGACAGTGAAAATCTACTATCCAGCACTGAGTTTAAAGGCGCTTGGCTCCTGCATTTAGGGAGAACAGCTCTGCTTCCAATAAGAAATTATTCTGAAAAATTTACCAGCTCAGATGTCTTCATCTGAGGACCGACTGGCTGCTTCGAAAGAGAAATATATCCAAGAGTGATACGACTCTCACAGTGGCTCTGAGCACTTGAGTGGAAGATTTATGCTTAAATATATAGACCGCAAATCAAGACTAGACTTGCAATACAGAAAAAGTACAATGGAAATACATTTTCCCTTCTGTAAAGACAAGAAAACAAAACAGTCAAGAGGAGATGCTGGTGCTAGGGCTGCAGCTCAGTGAAGAGAAAGCCAGCACAGGTAATGGGGTGACTTGGCAGGACCTGCCACATTTGTTGACCCTAGTTTTCATTGTGTTGGCCAGAAACAAAGACTGCTGCAAAGTCAGCAAATCTGAACCTCAGCCTCATAAGGCCCCAAGGACTATCCTATCAATCTGGATCAAACACTGGTTTAGTTCAGTAACCAGCCTCAGGAGATGTTACTGCTGATCACTGCAGCATCCACATAAATGTAACGTTTTGCCTATGTAGACACATTTGGGCCAAATTTTGTACAGTTTCTAACAGGGTGCAGAGTGATAAAGAAAAACCAAGGAATCTGAAGAGCCATACAAACTTTGGCAGTAACCCACCGTTCCTGAAGGCACAATAGCTTTATAAATAATGGAAACCCTCCATCTGCCTTTACTACAGGTCCAGCAAGGCCAGCAAGTTCTTATCCTCACTGTCAACTTTGGAAAGGCCAAAATACAGAGGTGCTTAGTGCCTGTTGCCTGGAGCTCCCATGGAAACTTTACAGTGTCTGACTGCCTCAGTCTGGACTGTTCAGGTTTTTCATTACACTGGAAAATTTTAGGTTGTTTTCATGAAACAGATGACCTAAAATACTCAACTGTGGCTGCTTGTGGACACCATGATTCACATATGTGAGAAAATGTTCAAAAGAAGCCTGTATTCTTCAGCTTTATGTCTTATGTTCAAATACAAAAGTGTGTGTATTGATTAATTTACTGTAAACTGAATAACCATCAGGTTTTTGGCTGTGAAAAAAGCTTTTTTTTTAAAGTTGGTATCTGAGAAAATTCTAAAAATATGGCAAGTGATTTTTAAGCAAGTATTTAGAGGGATGGGTATTGCATTTTATAAAGCAGCTACATTACATGCCATAGTTTCCCTTTATGCTCAGGGTGATTTCCTGATCTCCAGGAGGGAGCACTACTAACACATAATCAAGTAAGATTGGAACGAAGTATCAACAGCCGTGTTACTATTTATTAGTAGCAATGTATTTGATGCTAAAGATGCGTGAGGAAAGATCATGTCAGAAATCAAGCTACATCTCCTGGAGCAAGACAGACTGCTGCTATTCTGTTTCTGTTTGATGAGCAGTGATAAACAGGATCCACCAGATTATCAGAGGTAAGGCTGAGGCACTCAAGGGTCTGCAGAAGAAAGCAGATTTTTGTCACATAGGCAAATATGCAATTACAAGCCTTTTAGGAGATGTATATCCTCAGCAAATATAAATGAGGATGATCATACCAGCATCACTGACATTCAATTGAACATGATTTTAATGAAATTTTTCACAGCATTTCTGTTTGCAAACATTCAGTCATTAGGTAGCTTAAATTTTGGGTAGAAGTATAATACAAAATTGTGCTATTAAACTTGTATTTGTTAGTTTATGGTATCTACAACCTGAAAGGAAATTCAATCCCAAGAACGTTTCAGCAGTGGAGTCATACAGCATTTCAGAAATTCTGGAGCACCTTAATATTATTGAGCAAAATAAATTCCAAACGCTAAAGCACAATGCTTACATTTCCCTGGTCTTGTAAACAAAAAACCGGATTGCCTGTTTTGTGTCCTATAAATAAATAAATAAATAAATAAATAAAAACCCACATGCTGGCAAGCCAAATGAGCTATTACCAGAAGATGGCAGTGATGTCTTTTTACA
Organism: Micropsitta finschii; assembly: GCA_034783455.1. Lineage (NCBI taxonomy): Eukaryota > Metazoa > Chordata > Aves > Psittaciformes > Psittacidae > Micropsitta > Micropsitta finschii. The sequence continues at coordinate 1,235 of JAVHNF010075990.1, read as the reverse complement.
GCTGTTGTCACTATGCCATTTACAAGAATAACCTAATTGCTGTATAGTTATATCATAGTAAAAAAAGAACATTGGTATAGTCAAACCAATTACCTCCTGGTACCTTCAGCAGTCCATCTAATGTGATACAATTTTTCAGTAATTTTCAGTTCTGTTACTTTTCTTCTATTTTTCAACTACAGTTGTTTTGGAAATCAGCCAAGCTCTAACAACATGAATAGCATTTCAGTTGTATCATTAAAATAGAAACCAAAACAAAAAAACCCAAAACGTTTGAAACACCTTAAATTAGTTTATTTCCAAATTATAAGAATCTGGTTGGAGGCCATTTTCCCATCACTAACTAAGTCTGGGCAACCCTTATTTGCTACAGTTCTTTGCTAATTTAAAATCCTTGTGAAATAATAGCAGAAAATGTAGTGAGGGTAAATGTAATGTAACATAAACAATAACATTTACTTTATTGCATCCACCTCATAGCTATATATGTAAGTTCCCAGATGCTCAAGCACAACGTGTTTCATTAGAGGGGAATTCCCTAGCCTCAGCAGAATGATGTTATGCTTGCAAAATACCTTTGATTTCATGTAGCCTGACAATCATACTCTATCCCAGATGATGCAATGAGCTGTAAAGAGAAAATCAAGGTTTCTGCTTTTAATTTCATAGGTCACAGAATTATACCATCTAGAACCAGACAAATGAGTGATTTGTGGAAGGTATGTGATGCCTTTTGCCATAAAGCCTGTCACCCCTACACACTTCATTGTCTCGTCAAGAATGAGTGTGTCTGCTGCTGCCAGTGCTGCTGTGAACCAAAAGCCTTGCAGTTCAAAGGTGATGCTGCTTATCAGCAATTCAACAACAATATGATCTGCCCATTTAATTTTTCTAAGAATAAAGGCTTTTAATTTAAATTGTACACATAAACACTGTTATTGGTAGTAATACTGACTTAAATGTTTTTCTTTGCCAGTTAAAGATTCCCTAAGCTCCTTATTGCTATATTAATGTGAAAAACCCAAACCTTAGCAATGGATTGGAAGTGCTGATTCTCCTAAAGTCCCCTAAGCAAACTGAACACTGAGCTGCCATGTCAAGCCTGTTAAGTCATTTGAAGGAATTTGGGAAGTCAGTGCACTGGGGTAATTTTCTGGCAATTCGTCTATAATGTCTACTGCCTGTTCCAATTTCTGGCACATAGATACATTACACCCAACTGTGACCATCCTGTA
>JAVHNF010075978.1:0-10209 GCA_034783455.1 Micropsitta finschii | reverse complement strand
GGGGGATTAATCACTCAATTCCCCCTACAGAATACAGTACTGCGGTAATGAATAGATTCCTAGTAGACGCCCTGTGACTTTGTAAAGAATTATGATTTCAGTCAATGCAAGGATCACTGCTTTAGCAGTGCAAGCAGAAGAAACAACAGAGAGGGTCCTACCTGGCTTGCTTCAGGGAAAGAAAAGACGGAAGATTCTCCTTATGTAGGTATGACTCTGGAAAAACTGAATAAACATACAAAGGGAACCATTTAGGCTACTACCTAAAAGAAGGTGGGGGCATTCTGGAAAGCGTGGCAATAATTTTTCTACTCTTAATGCAGAAGCACAATTCTGCATAATTCTGCATAGTATCTAAACTCCTTTGCAAGATGCTGTTTCTGGGACCTGCCATTTCAGTTCAGTCCCTGAGACATCCAAAAGGAAAGCAAAAAAAATTGTTCATTTTATGGAGGATACTGTGTTTTAATCTAAGGGGAAAAAGTAGAATGGCATTAGTACAGGCTTCAAGCAAATCTAGAAATAGCCTGTAAGTCTGAGCTAAAATTAAATAAATCAAAATGCTAATTCTTTTAAATGGAAATAACATTCTGGGGAGACAAGCTAACAACAGCAGATGTACAAGCAGACTGCAGTAAGGCTGAAGCCTGCACCTGCATGTTTCTCCAGCGGACAAAGAAGATGAACAGAGACTGTACAGAGAAATACATGGCAAACCTAGCTTTCTGCTTACACAGCCCAAAAGTGGTAAGATCCAACAGGCATGGGGCACAACCTGAACAAAAACATAGCTAGCAAAAGCACAGAAAAAGCTAAGTAAATTACCAAAAGTACTAAGAGTCTAAGTTACTTAGAAATGTTTCCAGATGCAGCATGAACACAAGTGGGATTAGCAGGCTTAAAGTTGCTCAGAAGGAATGGTGCAAGGAGCCACATGCAAATGCTGTTCAGCTCAGAGGCTAAACTGAACCCTGTTAACTTAGTTCATTAATAGATTCACCCATCTCTGTTAACATGTCTCAATGGTTTTGTGTTGTTTGGAAAAGAAAGCTCTCCCCACTTTAAGAGGCTTTATTTAGCCCAAGTCAGTTGAGAGTGACTGTCATGAACCGTGAAAGCTCATGGTGTGTCATGCCCATCCATTAAAACCCCAATGCTGAGTGTCAGCTTGGTCAGGCCCCTTGGCCCTGAACAACTCACCCAGACCCACCTGCCATTCTCATGCTGTGAAGATTTATGAGCTTGAGAACAGGCAGCAATACTCTGAAACAACAAGAAGTGTTGCTGGGACAAGAGACAGAAGGAACACTGGGAGTCCATAGCATGGAAGAAACAGAAATGAGAGCACTGTGAAGGACAATGAAATTTAACAAGCAGAGAAGGGGAAGAGTGAACTCAGAGACACAGAGCAGTAAGTTAAAACACAGGACAGCAGAACCAAACAGAATGAAAGCATGGCAGCAGTTAAAGTTTGGAATGATGTTTAATCCATCAACAATTCATTTGAGAAATACCATGGTGTCTTGTAGCTACTTAATCTCAACTTTATTTCTTCCTCTTCTTAAAGGCAAGAGGTGGGCCTCAGAAGTATGGTGTGACAAGCTGGCTACAGATTCAAGGCCTCAAAAAATCAGATGAAGGTGTTTACATCTGCCACACCAAAAATAAGTATGGTGCAACATACGCCTCTGCAAGATTGAAAGTCATTGATGGTAATTATTTTGGGGTTTTGGATGTAAAGTACGTAAGAATGCATACAAACAGGCTGCAAAGGATGGGCTTGTCAGAATGCAAGTGAAGGATATGAGAAATTACCTAAAGATGTCCATATTTTAATTTTTCTGTCCTTTTCTTCTACTTTATCACCTAACGGGTTAATAGTGTAATATTCTGCTGTGTATTACACCAGCTTCCAGAAAACAGCAAGCTGTGGACTGCAGCCATACAACTGAGACACATCCCACTCACCTTTATCCTGCAGAAGTCCTCTGATGTTAGCAGGAACTCTCACCCAGAACAGCTGCTGTAGCCGGGGGGTCTCTGAACCACAGCAACTCTGCTTAGCTCTTTATTTTTCAATATTCTAGGAAGCAAACAATTGTTGCCCCTTAACAAGAGTGTTTGGAAAGATGTAAGAAACAGCTTTACTATCATTCCTGCAGAATAACACCTTTCTTCCTCTGGAGAGAACTGGGTTTCCTGGCAAATATGGAATAAAGACACACTGGTTTATATTTGCCTCGTGATCTAGAGGAGTTTGTCACTGGTCTAGTTTGTCACTGGCCTTGTTTGTGCAAGTGGCTTTCAAACTTATTGGCTCAGGCTGTATGTTCAGGTACATATGATCCGCAGATGTCTGAAATCTCAGTTTAGTAGCATAGGGAATTAAATGTATTTTCAACATCTTAAAATGTGAATGATCTAGAAATTTGCTCCTATAAGCTTTGGGTCAAGCCATCAGGTAAAACCCCTCTTCTTCGAATAGATAATGAGGGCTCAGAAACACTGAGCTTGCCATACAGATCCAAACCCATCTTTCCTCTGTGTTCCTATGTACAACTAATTTAACCTGATTTAATTATGTCTTGCAGGCTCATCTCCTGCATTTGCATTTAATGCTGGCAGTAAAAGTGCAAGCTACAGCATTGAATATGGGGAGTATTATGACCATTCTGATGAGGAAGATGATGAAGAATACGAATCCGGGGACTATGAAAATTGAACCAACTCTGAATAATAATTTTTATATATCTCTTGTCCAATACCTTTCATGCTCTGTTACATCTACTAGTAGTCTCTGTGCTACAAATGGCTCCACTGATAATACACATACTCACTTCTGTATCCACCTTCCTGAAATTCAACTTTGGCTGCAGTGCATCATGGTACTGACCAGAAATAAGAGCAGTTGTAAATCCACACATTCAGACTGTTAAATAAAATCCTTAAACATGCCCCTGTCTACAAAGTATACTGAATGGACCACATTTTATATTCATTTTTAAGATGTAAATTATAATTTCTTTCAAGCCTTCTAATTGTCTGGAAAAAATATTCATAGTTAAAAAAAACCCAAAAAACAACAAAACAAACCCAAAACTTGTATCACTCCTTTTTTTCTATAGTGTATTTAGAAATATCAAGAGATTGTTCATGTGGCAACAAGCCTAAATGTGAAGGTTGAAAACCAATTCAATCTCCTTAGTTTATGTTTTCTCCTAAGTTTCAGCAAGATTTTCCTTCTTATTTGAAATTTTCCATCATTAGCCTCTTCAAGGGCAAGTTCTCTCTCTGTTAGTGGTTATTTTGTTTAATAGATACATGAAGCAGTGACAGTCTAAAGCAACTGCATAGGTTTACTAGCAGCACTCACAAATACTCAGAAAAAATTTCTTGTGCACTCAATCAGATGAGCATGCCTCTGGCTCTGAATTAATGGACGACGGAACATACTAAGTTATGAAAACCACTTTTGGGAGGCAGTTATACTTACTGGTGTCCATTGGCTGAGGATGCATGAATAGCAGTAAATTACTGAATAGTGTTAATGTCTAAGGAATCAAAAAGTTCGGGCATCTACATGTAAAGCCTCAGTATTTTCAGTCATCTTTATCCAACGCACAAAAGCCTGTAGTGATTACTGCATGCACTGAGGTAACTCAAATTAATGGTGTTAAGGAAGCTTTAAGAGTAACCTGACTGTATGCATATACCTACAGCATAGATTGTTTTAATGTATATACAGTGCATGACAAATTTTCTTTAACACACTGGTTTGTGCTGTTCACAACTAGGCAGATTTTTCCTTTCCAGTTAGACTAAGAGATTGGCTATAGACTGTGTTTGCCCTTAGGTATTACTGATCTTTGCCCAGGTAGCAAACAAGCAAAGAAGAATTTATTTTGTTTCAGACTTCAGAAGAATTTGTTTCAGACTTCCAGTTGACTTATTGTCAACTCATGAGCAGAAAGTATGCCACTGTGTCACTTAAAGGATTCATTAGTTTCATTAGAAGCATGAAATGGCTTCATATTTAACTACTGATGCTGCTGTTACGGGCTCTTCCTGCTCTTTTTAGTGATAGGCCCAATGACTTTTTTTGCTTATCCACTATGTATTAACTTGAACACAAAATTGTCTTAGTAAAAATCACTGAATGTTTTTTAAGTGGTTTTTGGTATTGGTTTGGTTGGTTGATTGGTTTTTTTTATGGAACTATTTAATCTGTAGACATACACCGGATCAATTGTAATCTGCATTGTAAATGAATTCATTAGATTACTACACCAATCACTAAACTGTGGCAATATACACTGGCAAACGATAGTAAGTGACACAGAAAATAATGTTGAAATTAGCCACTGAAAGGAATTAAAATTCTTCAGGTTTTTTTGCTGTTGTTAATGTAAAATGAAAACCAGAAATAAAAGAAAGTTCGAATGAGAAAGCTTGTAGCAGAACCATAGCAAATGCCAGGCTGCGAGTGTTTGGCTGATGGTGTACATCCACTTAGAAAAAGCTAAGCTAACCTTCCCAGAACAAAGGGTTCCAAACTAAATATACTGAATTTGTCTATGTATATTTTAATATATTTAATAATTTGTTGCAAATTATCAGCCATTTTTTTATCAGTAAGAAAACTGCATTTTAGGAAAAACCTTGATGTGATGCAAAAAAAAAACCAGATACCCTGATCACTGGCTAGTTTGTTTTAGAAATGGCTGGTTTTGTTTATATGCTTTGAGTCACTTAAAATTTAAAAAGCATGGAGAAGGTTCAGCCCTATCTAAGCAGTGTGGCAAATGAATGGACATAATTGTGAATGCACTGCCTGTAGCAAGATATCTATTCCCAAAGTAACAACAAATTCAAGAAGTTGGTTTTATTCCACCTGGCAGAAATGAGACATACTTGAGCTGGAAACTGTATACGAATACTGCGGGGAGGTCTCAGTAGTGCATCTTCTGAGGCAGACCTAAACCCCTTCCTTAATTCAGATTCCACTGAACTCAGCAAGAATTTTATTATTATCTTCCATGAAAGCAAGTCTGAATTTCACATCCTGCTGATGTCTGTCACACAAGCATTGTCACTGTGTCATTTCCCCTTCCCATGTAAAGATAAAGGAATTGTATGAAAGTTCCTAAATAAATTACATTTCTTAATGCAGCTTTGCTCTTTGGGCTAGGACTTTGATGCATTCTGGGGTAGTTTCACAACCTAACATTCTTACTTGTGTTAAATCTCAAGAGTTTTGTCAGGTATTAGTCTAGGAATCCATTAATTCTTTAGCCAGACCAATTTCTTTCCCCCTTAAAATAATCAGGCTATAGTTGACAGAAATCACATGCAAAACCACAACTGCCCGTGTCTCGGAGATTAAAACAATTCAACTGATGATTAAGGTACAGTCACACGGCTGCACTGTGCAGCTGAGCACACAGCTGAGCGAGTGCTCCCTGCCTACCTTGTGGGACAAGCTCTGTGCTCTCAACATCTGTCCATGCTACCCACCAACACCATAAGGAAATGCAAACCCAAGGGGAACAGGTGTTTCTGGCAAGGAAGAAAAACTGGCCTCAGGCAAGCTGGAAACTGGCTCATCGCTGCAGAAGCCACAAGCTCTCACTCACACTTAGCAACCATGCATGTGCATCTCACGTTGAGCGTCCATAGACTAAACTCAGTTCTTACACTATTTAACTTATTAACCTTGTTTCTGCATGTTTTTGCATAGCTTAATGGCAATGGCCCATCACCTGGCACAAGATCCATAGTCATTGCTAGAGCTGATGCTCTGCTCACAAGGTCAAGGTTTTTGAAGGATATGCAAGTTTTCTCTTCTTGTCCCATCTTGCCAAGCAGCTTCTGGCTCTTAGGACAGTTTGTAATTGTATTGCATCTGAATGTCTCCCAAATTTTCCACATTATAATTTGTGGCTGACTCTTCTAACCTCCAAATCACCATGCCATTCTCTATTCCTCAATCCTGGGAATTCTTCTGTTTCGCTCTTTCCGCTTTCCTTTTAAATCCTTTCCGTTCCCTTTCTTCTGTGAGTTACCACCCGTTCTTTTATTCTGCTCCTGCTATGTTTTGTGACTTTTCCTTTCTTTTAGGCTATGGCTATAGATAAACTATTTCTTCACAGGATAACAGATGAAAAATGAGGCTAAGGCCCATGCCAGGGATGAGGGAGTCATTAGGGGACTGTTTAATCCAAGCCAGCTTTTCAAGTACAATCCAACTGACTCTCAGTGCCAGCCACCAGTCACTTGTGAGGGCAAGAGAACAAGAAACTCCATTTAAAACCATTTTCCATTTTGTTTCATTCTCCAATAATTAATGAACATATTTTGTGCAAAAGCATACAGTTCAGTGATGCTGAACTCTAACTGTCGTAGTTCACATACACAGAAATTACTCTTCCTGCCCTAATTAGATCATCGTAACGGCTTCTCAACCCCACTTCTAAGAGGTGAATCCAGCTAGGAATACGTCCAATTCCCTTTTTTATGACAGATCCAAAGCAGCTTCCATTTCCAGACAAATTCTACCAGTTTGGGCCTCTTCTTTGGGGCTGCCATGCTTCACATGGGAATTTCTGCAGTGGTGCAGCAGGGAAACATGAGTAATTTTACACAAATTGCTCAGGCCCTGTATCACCTGCTAACCAGAATAAAAATGGCATGGGCTTCTAATCACAGGTAAGAAGCTGGCTTCATTAAAACAGGTTTTCCCATGCAGACACTTGCAGACATCGTTCAAGTCACTTTATGCCCTTAACTTGGAGGTTGACCTTTTTCTGCTTCTGATTTCCATGCTGTGCTTTCCTTACTCAGCCTGAATTATTCCTTGAACTCTAGAATGTCATGGATCCAACTCCGTCTCTGCAGTACTGAAGTAAAACATCTGTGTTAATTTAACAGTGTTTGCTATCACAGCCCTCACCTGTTACCTGTACCAGTGTTAGCAAAACATGGGATTAACTTTCTCCAGCTGGAAACTGACACAACTGTATTCTCCGAATCTAATTTCTTAGATCCTTTATAGGCACCTGTTGAGGATGATTCCCCCTTTTCTGGGTTAAGTGAGCAAACTGTCCCTTCAGACACAGCTGTCCCTTCAGACACATCTCTATGCTCATCACCTCAGGAACTGTGCTATCTTCACTGAGGAACGCTCTCCTTTTGCTGTTGCTACCACCGTCTTAAGAGTAAATTCTCAGGAACCCGTACATTGTGCAAAGCCAAATATAGACTTACAGCAGCACCAAACTGGGGTAACCACTAAAAAAACCACACCTTTCCAGGTAGGAGAAACTCCTCTGCCTGGTGCTGCCACCAAGACACACTCCGAGACCCTACCACATCGTCACACCCCGCGTAACATTGCGAGCACAAAATGGCGCCCCCCGCGTGAGGCGGCCCCTGGCCAGGCCAGCCCCTGATCCCGCCCCTGTGACGGCCCCATCCAGTCCCTCCCCAACGGCCGCCCCCGGCAGCTCCTCGCCTCCGGCCGGCCCGGCTCGGTGTTACCCCTGCCCAGGCCGGGCCCGCCGCCCGCTCCCGGCGCCACTGGGGAAGATGGCGCTGCGCGTCCAGGTCAGCGCACCGGCGTGGCGGGGTCCGGTGGCACTTGGCGTGGCCGTAGGGGTGCGACGGGCCGTGGGGGGCCGGGGCCGCGGCGGGACTGTCGTGAGGGGCCGGTGAGAGAGCGGAGGGCGGGAAGTCCTGAGGTGCACGTTGAGGGGCGGCGCGGGGGACCGCGGGTTGCGGGAGTTAGCGCTCGCAGAGGGGCACAGGGTGAGCGGGAGCTGAATGGTCCGCCGGAGTGCCGAGGCTAGATCGGGCTGCTGAGGGGTGGGAGGCTGGTGGCAGGCTGCGGGGTGGTGTGCGGTGCAGCTGGCTGGCCGCGGAGCTTGGAGCGATTGTGTCACCGTGCCCGTGCTGCGCGGGGCCGGGTCGTGGCGGCGGTGGCGTGAGGGCTTTCCCTGTTCCGCTGGCGACCCGCGCTGGGCTGCGGCTGCTCCCGCCCGTGTGAGGCAGCGGCACCTGCGCTCCCGCTGGTGAGCTCCGTGGGAAGCAGGGACAGCCCCTCCAGGACTCCGAGAGGAACATCAGCCACCGCTACTGTGCTTCAGACAACGCAGGAAGAAAGGGGGCGGGAAACGGCCTCAAAGGGCACTTGCTGAGGTGTTAAACGCTCCTCCGGAGTCCCCTGTGGTATCACTGGTGGCATCAGGCTTTGGCAGTACGGGAGAGGCCATTTTAGGCATTTATTTAAATAGTTGGCGACCAGGCATGCTACGTAAAAACACTACTAAAACATCTTTTCTTCTCAGTCATACCGAAATGGCCTTTTTCTGTTAGTTCTGGTTTTATTTTTTTCTCTCTTTTTAAGCAATGGCATTTCAGCAGTTGTGCCCATCCTGTTGCTCTTCCATAGAGCTGGTGGAACTTTGTTGATAGAACGTATTCAGTCTGCAAATGCCAATTAAAATCAAAATGTCTGTGGGAATTCGGCCGTGTCAGCAGAACTTTGATCAGGAACCTGCCTGGTTTCCTGCCAGTTTGCTTGGCTCCGTGGCTGCCTGCCTGGTGGGTTGCTGTGGAGCTGGGCCCCTGGCGTTCCAGGCCCTTGGTTCTTCCACAGGCTGGCAGGAGACCTGCCAGGGACTTGGGAGAGGGGGACCAGAAGTGTATGGAGAACTTTATTTACTTATTCTTGAGTATTATGAAAGTGGGACAAGCAGGTGGAATAAATAAATAAATAAATCACAGTATCTGACCTTTTTCATTAGGGTGTGAAGCTGTTTCTTGGAAAAATTATACTTTGTGATCCAAAATGCCACTTCCACAGGTCTGTTTCTACCTGTGACTTGCTTAAAACAGCCAACGTCTAACTGGGGGATCCTCTTCATTGACATGAGTGTTGTTTTCTTAGGAATCACCTTTCAGCTATTGATAAAAGTTTGAGTGAAGGAGGGATCTGAAGGCAAGTCAGAAATATACACAATTCCCCATCATAAGAGGCCTCACCTGAATAAGAGACAAAATATACTGCAAACCCCCTGCAGCTCTCAGAATATTTAACTATTCAGGCAAGCTGCAGTAGGTATAAACAAATGCAAACCTTCCTTAGCAACTCTAATGTTTAATTCTGTGTCATTTGCATAAGATGTAAGTACACCTGATGATTGAGCTGGTAAAGACATGGCTGTACCTTCTGGGGAGTATCTAATCTCCAGCTGCAGATATGCTCTTACTGAACACAGAGATAGAGCTGAGATGTTCCTTTAAATCCAATTCCAGCTAAAAATAGCCCTAAAATAACTCCGGGGAAAGGAGAAGCTGACCAAACTACAACCACCCTACAGATTAGACACGAGTCATAAGGAAGAAAGTACAACGTGAATAATTAATGTAAATCCTCTCCAGTAAAGTTTAGTGTCTGCAGTTGGTTTACACCTGACGGTTCACCTCAAAGCACAAACAACTTTAAGATAGTACAGGCTTTCAGCCTCCACCCTAGAAATAATAACACGAGCGGCACCCACGCTTTGTGTAGTCAAACACTGCTTCAACCCAACACAAACACCCGCAGCAGGCACGCGCAGGGGCCTCGAATCCCTGCGGTTTAGGGCTTACGGCTCGACCTGTCGATTTTCGGCCCCGCCCGTGAGAAAACCCCTCCCGCCCCTCGGCCTCCCCAGAGCCGGTCGGTGGGCGGCTCGGTGTCACCAGCGAGGCAAGGGCCGCTCCACCTCCCAGCGGAACTCCCAGCGCAACACCCCGCAGCACCGGGCACGCGGGGACGAGGCCGGTCGGACCAGCGGCACCGCCGGTTCGGTCACGCCCGCGGCCGGCACCGGGCTCACCCGGGGGCAGACCGGCTTCCTAACAGCCGGGACTCGGCGGCAGACCACCGCCTCCGAGGGGGCCTCCCCAGCGGGAACTGGGAGCGACTCAGCCACAGCGGAGAGGCCCCAAGGCCGGTTCCCCTCCGGCCTCTACTATGGCCCCCGCCGCCCCTTAGCTCGGCTGCCGAGCGCTCACCGCCAAGGAAGGTGCCGAGGACGAGACATTTCTTCTTGTGCCGCTTAAGGAAACTCCAGAACGACCGGAGCATCCTTCGTGCCCGGCCCGGCCGCCCCTCGCCTCCCTACGTCGACGGAAGGGGCGGTGGCAGCTGCCCCGCCCTAGGTGCCT
>JAVHNF010075963.1:34310-45790 GCA_034783455.1 Micropsitta finschii | reverse complement strand
TGCAGGTACAGTTCCCTTTGCCAGCTTCATTTCATGCTGCTGCCTGCATCTACCTTTGTGCTTTAATCAACACTGAGACATAAAATACAGACCAATCACTGTTAACAACAGCAGGTGCTATCAACCAAGTCATAGCCAAGTGGCGAGGCACTCGTAAGAGGACAAAGAAATGGTACAGCAAGGATGCTCCACTTGCTTGTGTCAGACAGAACGTCTTTACAGAAGCATCAGCTGGAGTCTAACTGGAGTCTGAGGCTCTCTGCTCAGGCATCACGCTTGCAGCAGCACAAACCAGGAAGCATAGATGGCCCTTTCTCTGCACAGATCAGCACTGCCGGCAGTAAGAGAGGGTGAACTCCAGTGCAGGATGCTTTGCCTGTGCTTCCTAGCAGTCTGTGGCCACAAGGACACTATAGCACCATAACAGTGATGTGCAGGTGTGACATACCCTGGGAACAGATGCTATAAGTGTGATATGCACCTGTGTGTATACAAGCAGCTACAGAGGTTCTTCTGAGGAATTACTTCTCTGCCCTTTACTTTCCTTTTGTAATCTACCCTCAGTTACCTGTGCTACAGTTACCATAGTCTGTAACAGTGTTTCTTTTTGTAATTGCCTCTTTCAAAGGTTGTTATTCAGAAGAAAACTAGAGCTATTAGATTTTGTGAGCCACCTTCCATTCCTTTTACTAGAAGGGAAAGAAATCAGAGCACCAAGGAGACAAACTCTGCTATATCATGGGATAAAAGATTGAATAGTAAGATACAGAGTGGCCCAGCACCAACTGGCAAGACACAATTATCACTTACCTTAACAAGAATGATGGAAGCAGTCTGCAGAAATGGTCTCTCATGGACCTCTGTAAGCCATGTGGGATGAGATGCAGGCAGGCAGCAAAAGAGGAGCAACATCACTGCCTTCTCTCCAAGCTCCCTGAAGCAAAGCTAAATTTTTACCTTAGGGCCATTCTGAATATTAATGGCCCAATATTTTTATTTGTAAGAGATCATCAAAACCATCTTGCTGTACTTACTTTTACACTGTGTTATATTTGTCGACCCATCAAAATCAGTAGTGGTGTTTCCAGGGCATGAAATGCAGTAATTTTGTCCAAACTCAGGCTGGTATGTTCCAACTATGCAGCGAATACACCGATGAGTTGTGGTATTATAAAAATGGCCTGGTGAACACTGAACTGGATAGTAATTAAACATGCAGCATGGTTAAAAAGTTGGCAGCAGCACGTGGAATTTTGTGCACTTTTTAAAGGACCTCCTATAATTTCAGTAACTGAAATGCCATGTTCAAAACTATGAGGGTCATAAAACAGAGCGGTTGAACAGATTTTAGTCTGTCAGGTCACTTTGCGAAAGTTCAAAAGTCCTAAACGCAGCACTGTAGAGCAGTTCTGTGTGGAAGCAGTAAGGAAATCATGCACCACTATGATGTTGTAAGCAGGACACCAAGCAGAACAGTGCGTGCAGGACACCAAGTAGAACAGTGTGCTACCAAATGGTCTTGTCACTGACATTTAACTTGGAATTATGTGGAAATACTAACTAAACCTTTCTCTCTCACCTGCTTATGCCAAATAGCATGTGCATTGCTGCTTCATCCTAGTATATCCTGGTGATGAGCTCACCACAAGCAGAGATGAAAGACCCCAGCCTTCTGCAAGTGGCATATTGCATCAATATTAGTGACTAAACTGATATATTGCCTTCTTTTCTTATGATCACAGTCTTGCAACAACAGGCTGTGAGTCAGGGTACAGCCACCTCCACCAGATCCACTGCTATTTTATTTCAATCGTGTCATGCAAATCATCATGTTAGCTATTCATATAAGCTATAGCCCTCACAGGACTTGCTGATAGTACCTCCTGCATCACCAAAGAGAGACCCCTTTCTGACATACAAACTCTTTCATAAACATTACAGATTGTATGGAAGTTCTACACATGAGATGGACAGAGAAGAAAAATCTTTTCTAGCTGACCTGCAACATTTTTTTCTAGTTCTCTGCATTCAGTCAGGAAGATTTCTTTCTCTCAATGCAATCTGAGACCCCAAATACCTTTGCTTACATCTCTAATATGCTTCCTTTCATTTGACTGTGCTCAGCTATTATGCATCTGAATCTCTGCTCATCATCATCTGCACTGGAACCTTACAGAGAGCATCAGCTATATCTTTGCTCTTAACTCCATCACCACCTTGCTTCTTTTTCCTTGCCCTTTTCTTTGTGGGACTAAAATAAATGAAAACATTTTCCTATTCCTTTACCTCATTTGGCAAGCTTACCTCTGTCAGGTTTAACATCAATATAATTTACTAACTTGCCTTTCAAACGTAGTTTTCTGCATTGCACATTCCCTTTTTTCTATTCCTTTTAAGCTCTGCTTACTCCCACATAACCCCAGTCTTACTGAGCTTTGTAAGCCAGCTTAGCCCGGAGTCCTTCCTTACATGCTCCACCCCCAATCCAAATGCTTCAGATACAAGTTCCAAATAGTTCTTGCATCTGTGATTCCATGTCTCATGTGGCCTCTTCCACATGCAAATCCCTGAGCTCTTCATTCCACTTAATACAAATAAATTCCTTTAATCTCCACTCTGCTTTGAAAACTGAACCTCATTTACAGACCTGGGTTTTTTATGTTAAATAAAACTGAAATCAGTTCCTCTTATCTCAATCCAGGGGTTTTAACATGGTTTTTTAGTGCTTCAACTTTACAAAATTAAGTATGAAACAACAGCATTTGTGGGTTCAGTAATTCTTCACTGAAGAAATCTATTAGCTATCACATTGTTAACAGTAATATTAATTCTTCAACCATACTTCGAAATTCTTCCATTATGCTGCTATTTTCAGTAGTAAACATACCTTGACTGACGCTAGAGAGATCTCTTAATCCAAACCACTAACAAATGTTTGCATCAGCAACACATTTCTATCCCTTATTTCTAAACTACAGCAGTAGATTTTCTATTAACACTTATTATTCAGGCGATTTTAATGTTAGCCATTGGCTTTTACCCTTGCTTTAAGACACTGAGTAAACAGTTATACTGATCAACATTTCATCTCTCTCCATAGACATGTATTTTTAACAGCATTTTCAAGGACAACTTCATAGCAGCTTTTTGCATTTTAGGTAACTAAGATGCTAACAAAATTCTTTCACATATAAAGATAGGGTCCCTACTCGATTTTCACTCCTGTGAGGAAAACCTTGGGAGCTGACTGCATGTTAGCTCCCCTGAGATCAAATTTAGAGGGCTATCTGAGGTACCGCATGGTTAACCTGAATGATAGCTTTTTAGGTATATCCCAAGGCACCCAAGCCAGTTTCTCATTATTAACATGAAGAAACTATTTTCTTCCTGCAATTCCCTCCTTCACATTCTCACATTGCTGCTGTGCTCAAATCCCAGATGTCAATACAACATACTGGTCTTGATTTTCTCGGAGACTTTTTCTTCTCCCCGATGCTCCTTTATACGACTCTTCACAGATCAGCAACTTCCCTGATCAACTTCCATGTACTTCCCAGCCCCTTTTCAAGTCTTGTATGAAAATCAATTATAAAAGGAATTGAGGATTTATTGATTTTCCCTGCAGCCAGGTCAGGCCAGCCAACTGTGAGACCCCTGGAGAGGGAGAGATCCTTGAAAAGAGGATGACCCTTCTTTGAATGCCCCACTTACGGCAGCAGCAGTTACTTTTCCCTTGGAGCAACACAATTGACCAAATAAATCTTGACCTCACCTTTAGTCTCACAGTCCTGAAACAAGGATGCGCTGCTGTGTCTTGTTGTTAGACCTCCTCCACAAGGAAAGCAGGATACTCTTCCAGCTTCAGGCTGATATGTTCCAAGGGGACATGGCAAACAGGATTTGAAGCCGTCAGGAGAATATTCACCTGGTGAGCACTGATCTGTATGAGGAAGAACACACTTGCTTTAGCCTGTACATTATAGATGAAAGTACATTAGTGAGCCTTCATATGACTTGAACCTCAAAGGTGAAACTGCTGTCCTCTTTACCTGGAAGTGGGAACCAGGATTTCAGAATTGAATGCTAGCACCAGATAGAACTCAATACATACAATGTACCCTGTAAAACTGAAACAGACACCAATATGCTCTGGTGTAGTGAGCTCTTCTGTGAGCTAGAATGGATTCTGTGCTTTGTTTCTAGGCTATGCTGGACACTAGGCCTGTTCAGTACTCTCCGTACACTTATACAGAGCAGTTACAGAGTGATTATCTCTTCTTTCTAGCTAATAAAACTCTCTATGAAATAATTAGTACTGAACCTAAGGTGCCAAAAATGCACTTCCAGATTTCTATGAGTATTCTACTGTTAACATTATTGAATATTCATACTTCAAAACTCTTGGTGTTACTGAATTACGTGAAAACCTCAAGCACAACAAGTGATCATGCAAATTCACTAAACTAAACATTATGAGAGCCTCAGACTTCTAAAGCGCCAATATTCTTCCTATTCCTCTGATACTGGTTCTTTGCTAAGGATTATCTGTGGACTGAATAGTGCCTAGGTAGCAGTAAGTCAACCCAACTAATTTTACTTAAACACACACCTCAATATTACCTAACAACTCCAGCAGTATTCACAGGTAACTGAAAAATGCTGCTTTTCAAACTTTTCACAAAAGACCTGCTTCAGTGCCAGTCTTTAATAATTATCCTGCTCCAGAAAGGCACAAAACACTGTTGCAGTTGTTCAGCTGTGCTGAAAAATTCTGTCCTTTTAAAGACCTGTTACAATAATCAACTGTTAGTTTTAGTTTATAGCTCCAATAAATCACCCAGTGAATGGCTGTTTTGTTAGGAAGTTAAATTGGCCTTGGCTTCATTTCAGGATATATGACTAACAACAAGCAGGGCATTAACTACCGGTCATGATCAATGATGAAAAGCTTTGTTTGTGGCTGACACACTGAGTAGAATAGTGAGTGCTCCTCCTTAGCTTAAAAATAAAATACACCAGGTTAAGCAATGCTCCATAGCTTATCAACAAAAGCTAATGAGGAAGTCTTAGCTCTAGGTTCTAACTTTTTCCACCACACCACATGACTTCTGCTTTCATAAGGACACACATTCATTTTCTCCCACACTTTTCAAGCCTTTCTTCATTTATAAACATGCCTACAGAACACTCATCTCTCTACTCTTTGTGCAACTCAACAAACACGAATGAATTAAGGCTTTCATTACAGCACTTCTAATAAGGTAAGGAAAGAGCACTATTTACCATTCCATAACAAGGAAAGACAATCAAGGTTAGTAAAGGTGACTTTCAGAAGTGGCTGCTGACTTCAGAAACCCAGAAGCAATGGAAAAACGAGTGTAAATCTTCTTTCAAAAACCTCTATGGCTCTATGAGAAATCAGAGCTCTGAGTGGCCTTACTGCAGACTATTAACTACCTGCTCTCTCATCTTAACCTGGTTTTGTTACCCTTCCTTTTAACCACATGTCAAGTTTGGAGTGGTTTGGTTTTGAGGGGGTTTTTTTCAGTGTGTGTGTGTGGTTTGGTTTTAACAGAATGCTCCTTTACTTCCTGAACTTGCTCAGACTCCAGTGTAACAGAGCTCAAAGTAAACCTGTCCCAGGCAGGAGCCAAATCCACCACTTACGTGGAAATGGTACATTTCAGAACTTAGCAGATCTCTTTTATCAACTTTATCATCTGCACCTTACTGTCCTTGAAACTGCATGTTGTAAAATGGTAGAGCTCTCTGTGGAACAGAACTGAGTTAATCTAAATCTTCCGAGATTATTTAGCAAAATGACTAATTTATTTGAAATTGCATTGAGAAAGCAAACTTAGATCTCCAGACATCAATGAGATCCTCAACACAGGACATTCTTAGATGCATTGCGTGACTGAATTCTGAGAGCAAGAGAAGGATGGGGCACCAGACAGTCTGTTTCTGTGCCTTACATCTATATTGAGACACACTCTGGGCTCCAGCTGATTTCTGGTTTCCAGGATTCTGAGGACTGCAGGAAGAGTTACAAGTTACTTGTCCTTCTTCATCCTGTTAAGTTTTATTAGGGCATAAACCACAACTTTTTCATTCCCCATCACTTCAGCCAACTAGCAGTAAGAAAAAGGTCTTGGGTCTCTAACATTTTGTGTTTGTGAGTACAAAGTCAAATTAGGTGGTCAGCAGCTAGACTACTTGATAAAGGCTCAACGTGTATCAAGGCTATGCTTATACAAGCATTAGGGCAGATCAACTGTCAGGACTTCTGCAATTTGGCAGTTTCTGAGCACTGAAAGAAGGCTGATGTTTTGTTTCAGCTTTGCTCAGCAGTAATCTGAGGTCCATTACTCTTCACTGAAGCTACAATGCAACTGCTTCAGGCCCCGCTTCTTTAACTCCTGTCTTCCACTTGCACCGGCTGTCCCAGGCCATTTGTGACGCAGGTCAAACAGGGCAGGTGAGCAGGATGGCAGGCTATGCCTGTGACAGCATCCACAGAAGGAACACAGGTCTGAGACAGTAAAAGGCAGGAAGTGTTGTAAAAGCAGCCTGGGCCAAAACAAAACTTTTCCATTTGATCTGAAGATCTCTGCTACCTTAGCTAAGACTTGCTGCCTTATGTGTCCCTTTGCAGAGGGGTAAAGGAAAAATTCTGGAGTAGTATGCTTCTGTTGGGGTGTTTTGTTTGTTAGTTTTTAATTAAAGGAGTAAGACAAATGAGACTTTATTTCCAGTCAAGTGATTTGGGTTTGTAAGTTCTGCCTTGAAAAAATAGTGATAGCTGCTGTTCTTAACTGATGTCACTGTGATGGAGGTCTTGGATGCAGGGGGATACAGTAAAAAATCTTATCATCATGTGTGTAAGACAACATGAATTTGTATGCATACTTCTGCATCTTGTAATACTGCAGAAGCTATTGGAAAGGTTACTAGTGATTTGGGGGGAGCAAGGCACTAATGTTTATGCTAAATCAAGGAAAACAAATTGTGAGTCAAATTACCAAGCTGTGTAATATCAAGTGCTTCACACTAGGTTTTCAAGGCTTGTTTCAATTGATAGAATGTGTATGTGCATCAGATTAAATATTGAAGCATACTGCAGAAAGGTTTAGTTGTTGCTAGCAGGGAAGAAAAGTTTGCAGGAAGCTCTGTTAGAGATGTTTCAGATCTAGAAGAGTAAATGTGAACTTGGTAGGAAAACCCTGCTGTTGGTGTGTTCTTGCAATAAGGTCACTAAGAAAATCACAGAGGGTAGGGGTTCAGAGAAACAAAGCAGGAAACAATCCACACTCCGGATCTGCACAGCCAGCCTTCAGCTTGGTAATGAGGTATATTCTACAAGCACTTCCACGTATGGAACAGCAAACTCTTATTTTTCTAAGGTTATCCATTTAGCAGTTGCCTTTCCTTTTAGTGAGCAAATAATAAACGACTTCACTCAGACGCGAGAAGTGTTCAGGGACTGAGCAGAAAACAACCAAAAACTGATTCAGGCACTGAATTCACTCAAGCTGAAAATGTTTGTTACCCAGTTACCTCTTGAAAGTACAGGTAGTTGAGTTATCTTCCCAGGTATTGGGAACGCTACTGCATTTTGAGATTTCAGCTTCTTGGAAAAAATCCATGAACTAAACTTCTCCTTATATGATACTGAAAGCCACAGAAGTTGCAAGAGTTGTCTGATTTGTAATTGTTGGGGGCTAGTCCACTGAGGTGGACTCTAAAGCAGTGTAGTTTGTAGTGATGATTCCACTTCAGAGGACTCAGCCTTATTAGATGGAAAAGCAAGGATCATGTAATAGGCTGGTATGCTACTGGGGAGCATATATCTTCTAATACTGATTACAGAAATGGGCCATCCTTGGTTTGTATCTGGAGCACCACGGGGTATTACTGACTTAGGCTGCAACTGGTAGATGGCTTGCACAGGGCTGAAATGGATTTCTTATTTAAGGAGGAATCTTGGTTTAAAAAAGCTTTTTGTTCCGTGGCTCTCAACAGCAGACCTGTACATCAGGAATCTAACTTCATTTTAGAAGTAACTGTGTTCTCTAAGCCCTGAGAATTTACAAGGGTGAGCAATGGATTTGCAAGGAGGTCAGATCCTTCTCTTGAGTCTTGGACATAGTATTAAGTTAAAATTTCTTGCTTCTCTAGGGATTCATTTACAAGAATATATATATATATAGACAGGATTATATGTATATATAGAAATAATTGTATATCAAAACCATACAAATTTTATGATTTCTGTCTAATCTGCATATTTATTTGTACATATTTGATTTTATATGTATGTGTATGTATAATACTTTGTTAGAGGTTAAATGTCCTTTTCAGCATGGAATCAATTTATATTGTTGTACTGATCCACAGGAGCTTAAATTCTTAATGTCAGGTGTTAACTAATTCAGCGTTTTAACTTTGAAATGACCCAAACCTAGTAGTATAGATTAATACTTAAAGCATAGTGCTGTCAGTGCATTAACTGTAGTGAATGAGCAGCATGAAACTTTAATGTGGACAAAGGTGAACGGTATCAGAAGGCCAGAGCTTTGTAGAGTTATGTCTGGTGTATGACATAATCTTATTTCTAGGCTATCTGATTAGAGTGGCCTTTTGCAAATGGATGAGTTTTGTCCAAGGTATGGTGTCTTGTTTAAACTTGCTCTTTTTCCCCTCCCTAGTTGAACCTGTTGTGAGCTTAACGAAAGGACCAAACCCTCTAATAGATGGTGCAAACAGGACAGTAGCAGCCACTTGCACAGCAGCCACTGGGAAACCTGCTGCAGAGATTGACTGGGAAGGAGGTCTTGGTGAAATGGAATCCAGCTCTACTTTGTTTCCAAATGAAACGGTGACAGTTGTAAGTCAGTACATGATAGTCCCTACACGATTTGCAAGAGGAAGACGTATAACTTGTGTTGTGAGGCATCCTGCTTTGGAAAAGGAGATAAGATACCCGCAAGTGTTGGACATACAATGTAAGTATTCTCTAAGGTAATTACTGCTTGGTATATATATGCTGTCACCACTCTCTTGATTGCTGTATGCCTTCCACAGAAGAAGAGGAGCACTTAGTATAAGGAAAGAAAAAGGAAAATTAAACTGTAGGAAAGCAGGTAGTAAGAGGTAGGTCAGGTAGGAATAAAAACCTAGGGTGTCTGTTAAAAAAAGAATCCAGTTAAAAATCGAGGCACAAAGCTCAAATACCATTGTTTCTACTGTTTATTTAGGATATTGGCTGAAGGGTAAACAGAATTCACACTTACATTGAACATTGAAAAGATTACAGAGAAAATAAACTAATTTATCTGTCAACTGCTCATAATGCCTTATGGTTTGAGCAGCACTAATGAAGATTGATGTTTGGGGTAAGTTGAGAGTAGGTCTTATGGGGAGCAGTAAGTTAATTCCAAATCACTAAGGTTTTTCCACTGTAATTTGCATAAGGAAACAAGCACATGATATATAAAGTCCTAACAGTTGTTGTTCAGCTTCAGATGGTTCATGTAATTCAAACCAGTATCGGGCTTGTTTAACAAATTTGTGGCTTTAAAATACATGACTACAAAGCTAGGTGGCTTACAACGCTGCTCAGCTAAAACCAGTTAAGATAAATAAGCTTTAAGCCATTGATCTGGTTCTTGTTAGACAATGCATATGTGACCAAAATGACCTATTTACAAATTCTTCCTTCTTGGTATCTGGTCACAGCTGTGTGCTGCTTTAAAATCCTTAACTCACAGAAGTCTGTCATTACTATTAGAAGCTATGTAGTGGCTGGAAAAGAGTCAACTTGGCTGGTTTGGTTTGACTAGAATATGATGTGGGTTCAGGTTTTTTCTGTTTGTTAAATTATCACCTATTTGGGCGTAAAATAGCGAGCAGTGCTGACTGAGTTGTCAGTTTTCAAATTAAGTTCTAGATTGAAGTGCCACTGATGCAGAAATGGAAGCAAAGATTGATTATTTGCATTATTGTATCAAACTGCGTAAGGGAACCAAGTTCTATATTTAAAGTGAAATAAGGGGGTAAGTTGGTTTTAAACTTACTTGGAACTGAGTGCTAAGGCATGCTTCAGAACTGACAGAATTGTGTAGTCAGCAGCAAAGCAGCAAGAAGCAGAGATTATATGTCTTTGTTCTGTAGTCTTCCTTCAGTCTCTCCCTTATCCGTACAGATTTTACAACTACTCTATCTCTACACAGGAGATTATATCAAATCACACTGGTAGTTTTGTTCTCTGGTTTCTGAGTCATGGAATATTTCAGCTGAGTCTCTCAGGCTTATCTAAAGTGGCTTCCTTGCTTTTTAGAGCCATAACATAATTCTACATTATGATGCCAGTGGGTAACTGTTCACCTTTTTAACTGGCATCTCTGAACTCTTTGATTTCCTAATTACCTGGCTTCTCAAAATGCTGACTCAGATCCTTTGCTGTATCTTGTTAGGGAGAAGTCGCTCTAAATTACCACTCATCAAGTCCAAAAAATCCCCACATTAAATTGATTCTTTTGAAGTCCTCTCACTTACCCAAAGTGCTGTATGTTTGCGGAAAAGTTTGAAGCAACTTGTTCCCTCTCTGTTCCACTGCTGCATATTGTGCTGTATTGTGTGTAGTGTTGGTGTTTTGTTGTTGGCTTTCAGATTAGAAAAACAAGCAAAAAAAGACCAAACTCAAACCAACCAACAAGAACAAAACAACCCCAACACAGCCATAAAAAAAAGCCCAAACCATACTACTTCCCAACAAGAAAAATGGCCAAAATAGGAACCATCTTCTGCTCCACTGAGCTGATCATAACACACAGTTTATGTTTAACAAAAACACTGTGATGATAGGTTACATCTTTTATTTTGTCAGATGCCCCAGAAGTTTCAGTAACTGGCTATGATGGAAACTGGTTCATTGGAAGAGAGAATGTTCAGCTCAGATGTAATGCTGATGCAAATCCGTTACCTATGGAGTTTATGTGGACCAGGTAAATATGGATGAAAAGGGCCTTGGCACATGATTGAAGTGGTATAATCATTAAGCTTAAACACCTGTTTTGAAAACAAGAACTATCTGACTTGTATTGGGTTGTAGTGGTGTTATCCAGCCTTTTAAAAGAATGCAAGATGTGTATGTATGGAAATGGGCAAGTGGATATCTTGTAAATAAATAAGCCTGAACAGTTTGTTGTTACTGTCACGATAGAATCTTCTGTAGTTACTTAATGGAGTAGACAACACTGTTGCTCTTACAGTATAGAGTGCAACCCCCAATAGGTCTAGTAAGAATCCAACTATTATTAATTCTTTTTAATTATTAAAGTAGATTGTTAACACCTCAACAGACTTCATTGTATCTATTGAATACTTCATGTATCATCGAATACTGAATTATAGTATTTGTCATGTCTTTCAAAACTGCTTAAGCAGTTACCAAGGCAGATGAATGCATTGCTTTGTAT